>CM067360.1:133458650-133536618 GCA_034401795.1 Chaetoderma sp. LZ-2023a
CGCATGACACGTGTGTTAAGTTGCTTTCAGTCAATATATTAGAAAACGGAAGTACCGGTATGCGCATGCGCAGTGGGTGGGGTTTGTCATGTGCATGACTGTGTACTTCCACCTGCCCATTAGGGGCACCTAACTTTTTATAATTTTGAATATTATTGAATTTAGAGCCGATATACTAGTACATCAAGAGTGTTAGGGAGCTAAGTATGTTCTCATGATGTGAAACATGTCATACAGTGAGTATTGATAGGGAATCATGTCATAGATTAAGCATTGATAGGAATCATGTCATACATTGCACATTGATAGGAATCGTGTCATACATTGAGCATTGATAGGAATCATGCCATACAGTGAGCATTGATAGGAATCATGTCATATAGTGAGCATTGATAGGAATCATGTCATACAGTGAGCATTGATAGGAATCGTATCATACATTGAGCAGTGAGAGGAATCATGTCATATAGTGAGCATTGATAAGAATCATGTCATACATTGAGCATTGATAGGAATCATGTCATACAGTGAGCATTGATAGGAATCGTGTCATATAGTGAGCATTGATAGGAATCGTCTCATACAGTGAGCATTGATAGGAATCATGTCATACATTGCACATTGATAGGAATCGTGTCATACAGTGAGCATTGATAGGAATCATGTCATACAGTGAGCATTGATAGGAATCGTGTCATATAGTGAGCATTGACAGGAATCGTCTCATACAGTGAGCATTGATAGGAATCATGTCATACATTGCACATTGATAGGAATCGTGTCATACAGTGAGCATTGATAGGAATCATGTCATACATTGAGCATTGATAGGAATCATGTCATACATTGCACATTGATAGGAATCGTGTCATACATTGAGCATTGATAGGAATCATGCCATACAGTGAGCATTGATAGGAATCGTGTCATATAGTGAGCATTGATAGGAATCGTGTCATACAGTGAGCATTGATAGGAATCATGTCATATAGTGGGCATTGATAGGAATCATGTCATACATTGCACATTGATAGGAACCATGTCATACAGTGAGCATTGATAGGAATCATGTCATACATTGAGCAGTGATAGGAATCATGTCATACAGTGAGGATTGATAGGAATTGTGTCATACAGTGAGCATTGATATGAATCATGTCATACATTGCACATTGATAGGAATCGTGTCATACAGTGAGCATTGATATGGATCATGTTATACAGTGAGCATTGATAAGAATCGTATCATACAGTGAGCATTGATAGGAATCGCGTCATACATTGAGCGGTGATAGGAATCATGTCACACAGTGAGCATTGATAGGAATCATGTCATGCTGTGAGCATTGATAGGAATCATGTCATACATTGCACATTGATAGGAATCGTGTCATAGTGAGCATTGATAGGAATCGTGTCATACATTGCACATTCATAGGAATCGTGTCATACAGTGAGCATTGATAGGAATCATGTTATACATTGAGCAGTGATAGGAATCGTGTCATACAGTGAGCAGTGATAGGGATCATGTCATACAGTGATCATTGATAGGAATCGTGTCATACAGTGAGCATTGATAGGAATCGTGTCATACAGTGAGCATTAATATGAATCGTGTCATACATTGAGCATTGATAGGAATCGTGTCATACAGTGAGAATTGATAGGAACCCATGTCATACAGTGAGCACTGATACGAATCATGTCATACATTGAGCATTGAAAGGAATCATGTCATACAGTGAGCATTGATAGGAATCGTGTCATACAGTGAGCATTGATAGGAATCATGTCATACAGTGACCATTGATAAGAATCGTGTCATACAGTGAGCATTGATAGGAATCGTGTCATACAGTGAGCATTGATAGGAATCGTGTCATACAGTGAGCATTGATAGGAATCATGTCATACAGTGAGAATTGATAGGAAGCATGTCATACAGTGAGCATTGATAGGAATTGTCTCATACAGTGAGCATTGATAGGAATCATGTCATACATTGAGCAGTGATAGGAATCGTGTCATACAGTGAGGATTGATAGGAATTGTGTCATACAGTGAGCATTGATATGAATCATGTCATACATTGCACATTGATAGGAATCGTGTCATACAGTGAGCATTGATATGGATCATGTTATACAGTGAGCATTGATAAGAATCGTATCATACAGTGAGCATTGATAGGAATCGCGTCATACATTGAGCGGTGATAGGAATCATGTCACACAGTGAGCATTGATAGGAATCATGTCGTGCTGTAAGCATTGATAGGAATCATGTCATACATTGCACATTGATAGGAATCGTGTCATATAGTGAGCATTGATAGGAATCGTGTCATACATTGAGCAGTGAGAGGAATCATGTCATACAGTGAGCATTGATAGGAATCATGTCATACATTGCACATTCATAGGAATCGTGTCATACAGTGAGCATTGATAGGAATCATGTTATACATTGAGCAGTGATAGGAATCGTGTCATACAGTGAGCATTGATAGGAATCATGTCATACAGTGAGCATTGATAGGAATCGTGTCATACAGTGAGCATTAATATGAATCGTGTCATACATTGAGCATTGATAGGAATCGTGTCATACAGTGAGAATTGATAGGAACCCATGTCATACAGTGAGCATTGATACGAGTCATGTCATACATTGAGCATTGAAAGGAATCATGTCATACAGTGAGCATTGATAGGAATCGTGTCATACAGTGAGCATTGATAGGAATCGTGTCATACAGTGAGCATTGATAGGAATCGTGTCATACAGTGAGCATTGATAGGAATCGTGTCATACAGTGAGCATTGATAGGAATCATGTCATACAGTGAGCATTGATAGGAATCATGTCATACAGTGAGAATTGATAGGAAGCATGTCATACAGTGAGCATTGATAGGAAGCATGTCATACAGTGAGCATTGATAGGAATCATGTCATATAGTGAGCCATTAATAGGAATCGTGTCATACATTGAGCAGTGAGAGGAATCATGTCATACAGTGAGCATTGGTAGGAATCATGTCATACAGTAAGAATTGATAGGACCCATGTCATACAGTGAGCATTGATAGGAATTGTGTCATACAGTGAGCATTGATAGGAATCATGTCATATAGTGAGCATTGATAGGAATCATGTCATACAGTGAGCATTAATAGGAATCATGTCATACAGTAAGAATTGATAGGACCCAGGTCATACAGTGAGCATTGATAGGAATTGTGTCATACAGTGAGCATTGATAGGAATCATGTCATATAGTGAGCATTGATAGGAATCATGTCATACAGTGAGCATTAATAGGAATCATGTCATACATTGAGCATTGAAAGGAATCATGTCATACAGTGAGCATTGATAGGAATCGTGTCATACAGTGAGCATTGATAGGAATCGTGTCATACAGTGAGCATTGATAGGAATCGTGTCATACAGTGAGCATTGATAGGAATCGTGTCATACAGTGAGCATTGATAGGAATCATGTCATACAGTGAGCATTGATAGGAATCATGTCATACAGTGAGAATTGATAGGAAGCATGTCATACAGTGAGCATTGATAGGAAGCATGTCATACAGTGAGCATTGATAGGAATCATGTCATATAGTGAGCCATTAATAGGAATCGTGTCATACATTGAGCAGTGAGAGGAATCATGTCATACAGTGAGCATTGGTAGGAATCATGTCATACAGTAAGAATTGATAGGACCCATGTCATACAGTGAGCATTGATAGGAATTGTGTCATACAGTGAGCATTGATAGGAATCATGTCATATAGTGAGCATTGATAGGAATCATGTCATACAGTGAGCATTAATAGGAATCATGTCATACAGTAAGAATTGATAGGACCCAGGTCATACAGTGAGCATTGATAGGAATTGTGTCATACAGTGAGCATTGATAGGAATCATGTCATATAGTGAGCATTGATAGGAATCATGTCATACAGTGAGCATTAATAGGAATCATGTCATACAGTGAGAACTGATAGGAAGCATGTCATACAGTGAGCATTAATAGGAATCAAGTCATACAGTGAGAACTGATAGGAAGCATGTCATACAGTGAGCATTGATAGGAATCATGTCATACAGTGAGAACTGATAGGAATCATGTCATATAGTGAGCATTAATAGGAATCGTGTCATACATTGAGCAGTGAGAGGAATCATGTCATACATTAAACGAAATCTAGGATTTCTTTTTTCACGAGAGAGTTGATACTTACCTCCCTAATACTTTTGATATTGCTAAATATTGGCTTTCACTCAATAAACACTCAGATTTAAAACAGTTAGGTGCCCCTACTGGGCAGGGAGTCAGAGCGTAGTCTGGCGGATGCCAGCCCCACCACCGCGCATGCGCAGACTAGCACTTCCTCTGACTAGATTATTGGCTGACACACATGCAACTATTAAGAGCCTGAAGACCGAGCCTCTGTGGGGTGGAGAGGCCGGGTCCGTATCTAGGGAGGTAAGTATCAACTCTCTCGTGAAAAAAGAAATCCTAGATTTCGTTTATTTCACTTCAAGAGTATACTTACCTCCCTAATACTTTTGATATTGCCAGAATTCGAAAGTGAATCTGGCGGGAGGGAGGCGAGGTCAAAAGACCAGCTCATCCCAATACGCTTTTCTGCGTTTAAGGCACTTAAACTTCTGAAACTGTAAGAAAAAACAGTCAGGATTTGACTAACCATCGGATAACACCACCGATGTATGAGAGATGACCGAATGTCATATGCGCTCCCCCCCCCCCTCCTTCCAGGGAGGAAGAGTCGACTGACCTCAATGTCCTATACGCTCTCTACGTACAAGTGCCATGTACTACAGGACAGAGACGAAAAAGCTCCATTTTCGTAACTCTCAACAATGAACCACACAAATACACAAACCATCACCATATTAATAACGGGTAATCGTGACAATACAATCAACAACGGACAACACATGAACAAGACTGACCTTGTTGAAAAGGCTGCTGACATCATCTTCCCATTGGTAAAGACTGATGCAGGCCCCAAAAAGTGGGTGTTTCCATAAATTAATTGTGAAATATATAAGTAATGAGGAAAAACCTCCACAAAAAATATAAACCGATTTATTTTTTCAAAACCGACAAGGCGAGAGGATTAGAGGTGTCACGGAGATAATGGTCTGTAAAACTTGACTCACAGTGCCACTGAGCCACCGACATAATATCATCCACAGGGACCCCATTAAATAGGGCCGTGGATGTCACTACGCCGCGGACACTGTGAGCCTTGGCCACGTCAACCTGCTTCCCGGTGGCGGATTTATGGCAAAACTGAATGCATTCCACAATCCACCTGGAAATGGTGTCCTTAGAAGCCCTCCCATGGGGTTCAATATATGACAACCATAACGCTGACTGGTCGGTGCGCCATGCCGCCGTACGTTGTTTGTACCGGCGCAGCGCCCGGACGGGACACCATGCTTTAGAATTAGGATCATATCTAGTTAAAGCAGGCAAAACAATAGGTTGACCTGGATATTTCAACGACTGATTTTTAGCCAAGAAATTAATCCTAGGTAGCAGCTTAAGGCCTTCCCCTGAAACCACAAAACGGTCATCCTCGGCTGATAAGGCATGAATTTCACTCCTACGCCTAGCCGAGGCCGCAGCAATTAAAAACACAGTCTTCAGTGTTAATAGTTTCATAGAAATGGAACTAAGTGGTTCAAAAGGCTTATCACCTAGTACTTGAAGCACTAGCGATAAACTCCAAGACGGAATCACAGGTGGATTCCTTGGTCTTAGATTGCCCATGCCTTTAATTAATACATTTAATGTATTTACTTCATCACTTCCCCTCTTAGCCAAGCAAGGAATAACAGACATTAATGCTGACTTATAACCAGCAATAGAGTTAGGCTTGAGGCTATAGGCATCATAGAGGTGACAGAGGAAATCAGCTACTACTTGAATAGATGAATCCATTGGATCAATACATCTTTTTGAGCACCATTCTGCAAATCTGTTGATTTTATAATTATATGCTCTGGAGGTTGACCCCCTCCTGGCTTTGGCCATAAACATGGCTGCTTGCTCAGAAAAGCCCTCCTTAATTCTAGATTCCTTGACAACATCCACGCAGTCAATCTGAACATTGACGGATTGTTGTGAAGGGCCTTGCCCTGGAAGATAATATCGTCCATCAGAGGCAGAGGAACCGGATTGCAGACCAGAAGGTCCAGCAAATCCGTATACCATGATCGGCTTGGCCAATCCGGGGCGATCAGAAGCACTTGGCATTCCTCTTGTCTGATTTTCTGAAGAATTTTTGGAATCAGGATTGCTGGAGGGAATGCGTATGCATACATTCTCCCCCAGCTGATAGCTAACGCATCTGTTGCGAAAGCGCTTGGATCCGGAATCGGAGAGACGTACGTCGTCATCTTCGCGTTCTTCTTCGTTGCGAACAAATCGATGTTGGGTTTCCCCCAATGGTCGAACAGACGATCCGCCACACATTGATTTAGTTGCCATTCCGTGGGTAAAACACTCATCCTTCGGCTCAATGAGTCTGCTAGCAGGTTTAACCTTCCCGGAATATGAACTGCTTTCAAGGTAATCTGGTGATCCAGACACCAACAAAGCAGTTTCCATGTCATCATACAGAGACTGGGCGACTTCGTTCCGCCCTGGCGGTTTATGTAAGTCACAACTGTTGAGTTGTCTGAACGAATAAGAACAATCTTGCCCTGAACTTTCTGTAAGAAATGTTCCAGGCCCAGGACTACTGCTCTTAGCTCCAGTAGATTTATATGTTCCTTTGACTGTTCCAGATTCCAAAGCCCTGATATCGTGGATTCTTCCAGGCAAGCTCCCCAGCCCTCCATCGATGCATCTGTATACACAGTCACCTGAGGGTGGGGAGGGGTTAGCAAAACCCCCGGCAAGAGATTCTCTGTATTCAACCACCATTGCAGGTGGTGAATCAGAGGCGCCAACACTGACACATTCGAGTCCAGCGAACCTGTACTCTGGGTCCATTGTGTCATGAGAAACAACTGGATCGGCCGCCTGCGTAAGGCGGCCTGAGGAATGACTGGTTCCAACGAAACCATCAACCCCAGCATTCTCAAGTAAACCCGTGCCAGGACATGACGACTGTCGCACACTGACTGAATCAATGAGATGAGTTTCTGAACTCTCTCCTGAGTAGGATAAACATATCCTGTCTCTAGATCGAAGAACATCCCCAGGTAAACAAACTTCTGGGATGGAGTCAGTTCTGATTTTGGGAAATTGATCATCCAGCCCAAGTCTGTGAGAATTTTCAAAACAATCTCCAGATTGGCGGACAAACTTTCCCGGGTGTGCGCTTTCAACAGCCAGTCGTCTATGTACGTGTGGACTGCTATGCTTCTCCTGCGGAGGTATGCTGTGATCGCAAGAACCACACGGGTGAAAACCCGAGGAGCCGTGGAAATTCCGAAGGGCAACACCCTGAATTCCCACTGTCTGCCCTGGAATGCAAATCTCAGGAAGCGACAGAAACTCCCGTGGATGGGGATGTGGAAATAAGCGTCCTTCAAATCTATCGACGCCGTCCACATCCCCCTCTCCAACCCCGCCAACACCGAGCGCACCGTTTCCATCTTGAAACTGGGCGTCTCGATGAACTTGTTCAATGGCTTGAGGTTGAGAATCGGTCTCCACCCTCCGGTGCGTTTTGTTACTAAGAACAGGGTTGAATAGAAGCCCGGACACCTTTGTGCCGGCTGAATAGCTCCCTTTTGTATGAGGGAATTTATCTCCTCCTCGATACACAACCTTTGCTCTGGATCTCTCGGAATGGGAGTCCAGACTGGCACCAGAGACAGTCGCGACGGCGGGCCTGTCACCCACTCTGGATGATACCCGACGGAAAGCCATCGCAAGACTAAACGGTCCTGAGTTAACCGTTCCCACTCTTGCATGTGGCCGGCTAGCCGGCCTCCCACCGGCCCACCTAGGGACCGTGGTGGACACGAGGCATGCAAGAGCGGCACTGTCTCCGTCGCCATACACACCGGAGTGGTTCTTACCGCGGTAAGCGTCCTGTCAGGACCGATAACCACGCCCAGATCCTCGCGCGCCCCGCCCCGCCCCGCGCGCACCTCGGTGCGTGGGCGGCTGCCTGGCTGACGGCGGCTGAGGAACCTGCGCCCCCCTCGCTGCTGGCCGAATCGCACGCGGCCGAGGCCGACGCTGCGACGGTGGCTGGCCACTGACCTGGCCAGCACCACCTCGAGCCTGCAGGGGACGATACGCCGGGGCCGCGGCGCGAGCGTTAGCACGACGCAGCACATCAAACTGCTCGCGCAGCGCCCTCTGGTTATTCACCAGGGTGACCGTCTCTTGGAGGTGGCGACATCCCTCACCTCCAAAAAGACCAGGGCCCGTCATAGGCGTACGCAGTAGCCTATTGTACAGGTCCTGAGACGGGCACAGATTGTCCAGGGCAAACGTGCGTCTTGCCCTGACACTCCTGGTCACCGCCCGAGTCATACAGTCCAGCGCCAGGTTAATACCATCCTGGATGGTTCGCTGGACAGTGACCGGACTTGGCTGGCGCGATGCGGATGTCGTTACTACCCCCTGTAACAGCTGGGAGACGTGGGACAGAGCGGCAATCGAAGCCCTCCCACTCTCCTACGCATCACGCAACGCGGTATTCGCCGAACGCAACGCGTTCGCGCACAAGACACCCGTGTCAGAACGGGAGCCTGGCCGCGCATCCTCACCCAAAGCCGCGCGGTCATCCACGCTGGGCTTGGGTACCACACCGTACCGCTGGTAATCCAGGGGCACGATGCGACAACGCCTGGCCACCTCGCGAGGGGCCTTCGCGAGACGTCCACTCGACTTAATGGACGACTCCGCCGCCTTGAACATGTCAACGACATGCTCCGCCAGCGGCAGAGAAGGCATAGCGTTAGCAGTCGGTTTCCCAGCTAACCACGGCGTGTGAACACGCTGGCTAGCCGACTGCTCCACGGGCAGATCAGGCCTAACGCTCACCAACCACTGGCAAGCGTCATACCAATCCTCCTCCGTGGCTAACTGCGAGCGCTCTACAAGACGGGGTCCTTCGTCTTCCTCCTGAGCGCAAGCAGTAGAGCTTGACGGCGGGTATGCTGATACACCTGGCAAGCCAGGGAAAACACGCGGGCCTGACAGCACCGGCATGAGAATATCACTGGTTTGACCAGGAGCAGGCACCGTGGCAGAGCGCGGGGTATATATAGTCTCACCACGGGCCCGGCCAGCACCAGCAACACCCTCGGCAAGCCGAGGTATGCGGTACCGCTGGCCATCAGCAGCGCCCTGGGCCACCACCTGAGCCGCGGACTTTACTCCAGGGTGAGTAAAACCGTGGAATAAGGCGCCTGTATTCCCCGCGAGGGGTGCACAAATGTCTTCATCCATGTCCACGTCGTCAGACGGCGACCCTAGCAGGTAATCCTCATTACCCTGGTCAGAAAGATTAGACCCCGGGTCAGCAAAGAGAGCTAACCCGGGCTGACCAGGAACGGTGCCATAGGAGGTACTGGCCACCGCGGCGTGCGGATACCCCTGGACTGATAAGCAGCCCGCGGGTTCCAGCGACAACCGTCCACGGTCCCCTATCGGCGCGGCAATAAGCCTGCTGCCAGGGCCGTGGAACGCCCCCTCTAATGGGGCCACCTCTGAATCGTCGAACAACGGAAGCGGACTAAGGAAAATCGATCCAGAGGCGGGGATTACCTGCTCCGAAGCCGATGATGAGGACAGTAAAGGATTTGGACCAGGAAGCATGCCACGAAGCAACCCTGGAACCAAATCCTTTATTGTCCTCTTCATCTCTCCCAACATCTCGGTCCGGAAGGCCTCCATATCCACCGCGGACGAGACCTTCCCCTTACCCTTCCTACTTACAACCTCTCGTTTCCGCTTCTTCTTCTTCTCCTCCTCTACCACCTTGTCCGTCGCCTGTAAGCAGCACAAGAATTCGGACATTAACTCGCCCCCCCCAGTGCTTACATATGTCACAATTAACCAAGGGACCACAAGGGCTACATTGATAGCACAGATGAGGCCAGAACTTCTCATGAAGAAAACGACCACAGGACGCGCAACCCGGTCCCTGAAACAGGGCAAAGGACAAGGAGTATGAGCAACTAGTTAAGCTTAGAAACTCAATCCAACTCAAAGAGAAGGAAAACGATCATAAAGATCAAAATACATCAGAAACCAGCATAGCGCTTGAATTGCTGATAAACACATAGCCAGGCTGATTATGACGTCATTAATCCCGTGACAGGAAAAAATCGATCCCAACAAAACATCCAAGTGCAAGGACGAATTGTATGCTGAATGGATAAGTCGACTACACAACCATCAGATACATATAGATAACTCTTTTCTGGCAAAAATGTTAATTATCTCCCTTTGTTTGTTTACAATAATTAACATCACCACATTATCAATAACTAGATACCTGACACTTTGTATAGACAAACCATCCAACGTGACGAACCGGAGAACTCCACCATCTGCACGCCTCTTAACTCTCTCCACCTCATGGGAAAGGAATTGGATCAAGAGGGCAAAGTGAGAAGACCTTTATACTAGGCCTCCAACTCACTGGACATATTTTTCATTTGGTTAGATAACCTAACAGTGTTAGTAGGAAATGGAACCATGGTGGAGAGAAAACTAACTCTCTGCTACTGTGATGTCACCACCTAGCGTCATACAGACCTGTGGACATAAACAGAAAGAGAAATTAGTCCTAGGTAGCACCGAGTTGACATAAACCAACTAACTAAGGCGCTTATCACGGTAAACGCGAGTCCCGGAAACACAATACACCGGGAAGAAAACTCGCTAATTTTACTAGAAGTCACCTGATTTAAAGGTCCTAAGTCCTCCTGTGGCGAAGTGTTCCCTCCTGCCATACAAATCAGACACTATCACTCCAAAATATACACCAAATAACAGTTTAAGAGCGAGAAAAGCTTATGACTCAAAAAGACATGTGTGTTCTCTTTGCCAATAATCTAGCAAAGAGGAAGTGCTAGTCTGCGCATGCGCGGTGGTGGGGCTGGCATCCGCCAGACTACGCTCTGACTCCCTGCCCAGTAGGGGCACCTAACTGTTTTAAATCTGAGTGTTTATTGAGTGAAAGCCAATATTTAGCAATATCAAAAGTATTAGGGAGGTAAGTATACTCTTGAAGTGAAATGCACATTGATAGGAATCATGTCATACAGTGAGCATTGATAGGAATCATGTCATATAGTGAGCATTGACAGGAATCGTGTCATATAGTGAGCATTGATAGGAATCCTGTCATACACTGAGCATTGATAGGAATCGTGTCATACAGTGAGCATTGATAGGAATCGTGTCATACAGTGAGCATTGATAGGAATGGTGTCATACAGTGAGCATTGATAGGAATCATGTCATACAGTGAGCATTCATAGGAATCATATCATACAGTGAGCATCGGTAGGAATCATGTCATACTGTAAGAATTGCTAGGACCCATGTCATACAGTGAGCATTGATAGGAATTGTGTCATACAGTGAGCATTGATAGGAATCATGTCGTACAGTGAGCATTGATAGGAATCATGTCATATAGTGAACACTGATAGGAATCATGTCATAGTGAGCATTGATAGGAATCATGTCATATAGTGAGCATTGACAGGAATTGTGTCATATAGTGAGCATTGATAGGAATCCTGTCATACATTGAGCATTGATAGGAATCATGTCATAGTCAGCATTGATAGAAATCGTGTCATACAGTGAGCATTGATAGAAATCGTGTCATACAGTGAGCATTGACAGGAATCGTGTCATATAGTGAGCATTGATAGAAATCGTGTCATACAGTGAGCATTGATAGGAATCATGTCATAGTCAGCATTGATAGAAATCGTGTCATACAGTGAGCATTGATAGGAATCGTGTTATACAGTGAGCATTGACAGGAATCGTGTCATATAGTGAGCATTGATAGAAATCTTGTCATACAGTGAGCATTGACAGGAATCGTGTCATATAGTGAGCATTGATAGAAATCTTGTCATACAAGGAAGTTGGGATCGCTTAATTCTTTACTGCATTTTGCTTTCAATCTCGCGTGACCGATACGAGATCGAGAATGCGTGAAGCTAGGCCTCTATTTTTATTCTATGCATTTTGAGCAAACTGTGAATATCCATCATGTGCACAGCGTCATACGACTGAATCCATTGTCCAATCAAACAGTATATCGCAGATTCTCTTCTACATAGACGATCATGTGTTGACCTCGTGACGCAGGTGCTATAATTAGTCTGCTACATGCAAGTGCTAGTCTGATGAGTCTATTTTAGACAGTTCCCGATGTAATTTCGCGGAATCCTGGAAATGTGCATCTAACATGACCCTATTAGAAGCCAGTTTGGGGATTGATTAAACAAATATTTGCGGGAAACTCCCTAATATAAGCCTAAACCCGTTTCTCAGATAATTTGCTGACCAATGAAATTTCTCCCTGACTATCCTAATAGATTGTAATACGAGGAATATGGTATAGCAAACATGATCAGAAATTGAAGGTCAATCTGAATAGAATTTATTTCAAGATCCTATGTGGGTGAAAATGACAAGTTGTTTTATAGCCTGTATTCATATTGCTAAATTAGAATATCATAGAATAGATTACTATGTCGATGGGAATAATCGTGTTCAAAAACGCACACGCACACGCACACGCACACACACACACACACACACACACACACACACACACACGTACACACCCATGCACATAATTCTTATACCTTAATTCTGATGTTTTGGCAGATATTTCTCCATCATATTTAGATTTCTTCAAGCTATACTGTCAAATGAAAATAAAGGTTTCAATTAGCGGAAAAAATGAGCAGGTGGGCTGAGAGGCGAACACAAGTAAATCTCGACATTGACAAATCTATCTCCAGATTTCACTGAACACACTAGCATGGACACTGTCTTCATAACAACCATAACTCATTCCATACCTATGACATCTGTTCACATCATAGTGTGAATTCCCTGGATGAGGTGATGGACAATCTGGGTGTCTCCGGAAAACTAATGGATGAATCTGGTTATGCCACGCCCCTCTCATGCTAAACTCCACCCATGCTTTGCTCATGTTGGGATCGATCGAACCCTGAATTCCCTGATTATCAATTTCCAGAAAACTATACAGTTTGGCAGCAACAGCACCAAGTCAAATTAGTTTCAAAATATTCAACAGAATGTTTATTAAATAGTAGACATACAATTCGTACAGCCTGACAGGTAATTATACAGGTTAAACTGTTGAATATTTTGAAACTAATTTTACTAGAAACTGTTTGTGCATATGACAGCAACAGCCCCCAGTTAACTTAATGGCAAAATATTCAACAGAATGTTTATTCAATTGTAAATTCAGCAAGAGGCATATAATTCACACACTGTAGTGACGGATCATTGCCATTTTCATGTGGTTTGATTTTATGATGTTAGCTAACGAGTCATTTGATTGTCGTTAGATAGTTAACCCTTTTATGGTCATGCCGCTAAAAAAAAAAGTAGATTTATCAAATTTCTTTTTCACTAGTGAGATGACATACTTACCTCCCTAACACTCTTGATATACTAGTATATCGGCTCTAAATTCAATAATATTCAGAATTATAAAAAGTTAGGTGCCCCTAATGGGCAGGTGGAGGTACACAGTCATGCACATGACAAACACCACCCACTGCATGCGCACACCAGTACTTCCGTCACTAAATATTGGCTGACATAGAAGCAACTATTCAATAGCCAAAGGACCAGGCCTCCGTGGGGTGGCGAGGCCGGGATCCTGCTAGGGAGGTAAGTATGTCATCTTACTCGTGAAAAAGAAATTTGATAAATTTACTTATTTCACATCATGAGAACATACTTACCTCCCTAACACTCTTGATAAAAAACTGAATTTGAAAGTAAATTTTGGTGGGAGGGAGGCAAGGTCCTGAAAACCAGCACACCCTTGAAGAGACTAGGCTCTTTGAATTCTCAAGAGATTTAAAACATCTGAAATTGTGACTGAAACCACAACCAGGAATAGAATTTTGCATCGGATAATCGACCGATGAAGAGATTGATCAAAAGGCAAATGCGCTCTCACCCCCCCCCCCCACTCTTTCTGAGAAGGTTAGGAAAAAACGCTGCTCTAAATGACTAGCACGTTCTCTAATACTTAATGAAAAGTATTACTAGACATTGGAAAAAGAAGAATTGCTTCTTTTCAAAAAACTCTCTGAAAGAACCACAATTAAGAGACATTAACCATCACCATATTAAAAATAAAAAATATGACACCATCACCAAGACAAAAAAGCAAAATGGTCACATATACTGACCTCTAATGTCTTGGGCGCGGCACTCATCTCTTCCCCCACCGGATGAAGAGAATTGTACCAGCTAATAGTAGGGATACCCTACCAACAAATGTGATATTTGTAAATAGCAGAGGACAACTAATTACAAATATATACATCTACATTATGTATTTTCCGAGGACTGAGACGGCAAGCGGGTTAGAAGTGTCACGAAGGTAATGGTCGGTAAAACTTGATTCACAGTGCCACTGGGCTACTGACATAATGTCTTCAATAGAAACACCATTAAATAATGCCGTGGAAGTTACCACACCACGGACACTATGAGCCTTGGCTCTATCTACTTGGATTCCAGTGGCTGTCTTATGACAGAATTGAATACATTCTACTATCCATCTGGAAATAGTGTCTCTTGACGCCCTACCATGGGGTTTAATATATGACAACCATAGGGAACATGGGTCCGTCCGCCAAACCCGAGTTCTTCTCTTGTACTTATTTAAAGCACGGACAGGACACCATACTTTAGCACCAGGATCATATCTGGTTAAGGCAGGTAAAATAATAGGTTTACCCGGATACTTTAAAGATTGATTCTTAGCCAAGAAATTCAATCTTGGTAGAAGCTTAAGGCCTTCACCTGAAACTATATAACGGTCAGGTTCAGCAGACAAGGCATGAATTTCACTCCTGCGTCTGGCTGATGCTGCCGCAACTAAAAATACAGTTTTAAGTGTCAATAATTTCACAGATATAGCACTAAGTGGTTCAAAAGGTTTATCACTCAAAACCTGCAGAACCAGAGAAAGACTCCATGACGGTGTCAGTGGAGGATTTCCTGGTCTGAGATTGCCCATACCTTTAATAAGAGTATTTAAAACACTTACTTCATCACTTCCACTCTTTGCCAAGCAAGGGATAACAGTCATCAATGCTGATTTGTATCCAGTAATAGAATTAGGTTTAAGACTATAGGTATCATACAGGTGACAGAGACAATCAGGTACTACCTGAATAGATGCTTCCATCGGATTGATACATCTCTTTGAGCACCATTCTGCAAATCTGTTGATTTTATAATTATAAGCTCTGGAGGTTGAACCCCTTCTGGCTCTGGCCATGAAATTGGCTGCTTGCTCAGAAAAGCCCTCCTTAATCGCGGATTGTTTGACAACATCCATGCAGTCAATTGAAACATTGACGGATTGTTGTGAAGGGTCTTGCCCTGGAAGATAATATTGTCCATCAGCGGCAGAGGAACCGGATTACAAACCAGAAGGTCCAGCAGATCCGTAAACCATGATCGGCGTGGCCAATTCGGGGCGATCAGAAGCACTTGGCATTCCTCTTGTCTGATCTTCTGAAGAATCCTTGGAATCAGGATTGTTGGAGGGTATGCTTATGCATACATTCCCTTCCAACTGATAGCTAGCGCATCTATTGCGATAGCGCTTGGATCTGGACTCGGAGAAACATACGTCGTCATCTTCGCATTCTTCTTCATTGCGAACAAATCTATGTTGGGCTTTCCCCAATGATTGAACAGGTGATCCGCCACACATAGATTTAGTTGCCATTCCGTAGGCAGAATACTCATCCTTCGGCTCAATGAGTCTGCTAACAGATTCAGCCTTCCCGGAATATGAACTGCTTTCAAGGTGATCATATGATCCATGCACCAACAAAGCAGCTTCCATGTCATCATACAAAGACTGGGCGACTTCGTTCCGCCCTGGCGGTTTATGTAACTCACTACTGTAGAGTTGTCTGAATGTATCATGACAAATTTTCCCTCCACTTCCTTTAAGACATGTTCCAGGCCTAGAATTACAGCCCGCAATTCTAGCATGTTGATATGTTCCTTTGACTGTTCCAGATTCCAAAGCCCTGATATAGTGGCTTCTTCCAGGCAAGCTCCCCAACCCTCCATCGATGCATCCGTCAACATCGTTACATGAGGGTGGGGATGGGACAGCATGACCCCCGCCAGGAGATTTCCTCTCTCCATCCACCAATGAAGGTGATGAATGAGAGGGTCCAACACTTGAATGCGCGAGTCCAGTGATCCTGAACTCTGCGTCCACCGAGTCATGAGAAACAATTGAATCGGCCGCCTGCGTAAGGCCGCCTGAGGAATGACTGGTTCCATTGAAACCATCAGACCTAACATTCTCAAATAGACCCGTGCTAGAATATAACGACTGTTGCAAACCAACTGAATGCACGAGAGGAGACCTTCCACTCTCTCCTGGGAGGGATAAACATATCCTATCTCCAGATCGAAGAACATACCCAGGTAAACAAACTTCTGGGATGGAGCCAGCTCTGATTTCTGAAAGTTGATTATCCAGCCTAAATCTGTGAGAGTTTTCAAAACTATCTCCAGATTTGCTGTCAAACTTTATGGGTTGTGTGCTTTCAGAAACCAGTCGTCTATGTAAGTGTGAACAGCTATATTTCTCCTGCGGAGGTATGCCGTGATAGCAAGTACCACTCGAGTGAAGACCCTTGGAGCCGTCGAGATGCCGAATGGAAGAACCTTGAATTCCCATTGGCGTCCCTGAAAAACAAATCTCAGGAACCGACGAAAACTCCTTGCAATTGGAATGTGGAATAAGCATCCTTGAGATCTATAGATGCTGTCCACATCCCGTTCTCTAAACCCAACAACACCGATCTTACTGTTTCCATTTTGAAACTCGGTGTGTCTAAAAACTTGTTTAGAGGTTTGAGGTTGAGAATTGGTCTCCACCCGCCGGTGTTCTTTGCCACAAGAAACACGGTTGAATAAAAGCCCGGGCAATCCTGCGCCAGTTGAATTGCTTCCTTTAGAATTAGAGATTCTATCTCCTCTTCTATGCACAACCGCTTGTCTGGATCTCTTGGAATTTGAGTCCAGACCGGTACCAGAGACAGATGCAACGGCGGACCTCTTATCCATTCTGGACTGTATCCGTGCGAAAGCCATTGCAAGACTAAGCGGTCCTGAATTAACCGCCCCCACTTCTGAATGTGGCAAGTCAAATGACCTCCCACTGGTGCACCTAGGGTTGACGGGGTGCCGATAAATTTTAGAAGTGGGAGTGTCTCTGGTACGAGTGACAACACTCGAGTGGTACTTGTGATAACCGGAAAAAAATTTCTTGCATCAGGCCCGGTTACCACGCGCCGAGACCAGCGCCATGTGCACCACGGTGTGCGGGCTGCTGTCTGGCTGGCTGCGCTTGAAGCGCTGGCTGACGTACAACAGCACGCTGCTACCGGCGCAGCCGACGCGGTCTCTGAAACCGGCCGGCCTGCTGGCCTCTGACACTGCCAGCACCGCCACGAGCGTACTGAGGGCTGAACACGCACGTGTTCTCTGCGCAGCATTTCAAACTGTGCGCGCAGCGCCCTCTGGTTGTTCACCAAGGTCACTGTCTCCTGGAGATGCTGACAACCTTCACCTCCAAAGAGCCCAGGGCCCGCCATCGGCGCTTGCAACAAGCGCGACGAGCTCCTGAGACGGGCACAAATTGTCCAATGCAAAAGTGTGCCTCGTTCTCAGTGACTTTGTGAAAGACCTAGTCAGACAGTCCAACGCCAGGTTGATGCCATCCTGGATGGCTCGTTGGAATGTCACGGGACTAGGCTGTTGCTGCACCGACGCTGCTACCACCCCCGATAGCAGCTGAGAGACATGCGACAGTGCACTAATCGCTGCTCGCGAGCTCTCCTCGGTGTCGCGCAAGGCGGCATTCGCCGAGCGCATAGTGCCCGTGCAAAACGCTCCCGTGTCAGCACGGGAACCCGGCCGCGTATCTTCCCCCCCAGCGGGGCGGTCGTCCGTGCTCGGTCTGGGTGCTGGCCATATCGAGCATACTGACTAGCAGTAACTCGACATCGCCTAGCTACCTCGCGGGTGGCCTTCGCGAGGCAACCTCTCGGTCTGATCGACTCCTCTGCCGCCGAGAACATATCTAAGATATGCTCAGCATACGGCAGAGACAGTCGTGCTGGCCAACGGCCTTCGCCTGTAACCATGCCCGATGGTTACCGGCGGCCGTCTCGTCCACGGAGAGCTCTGGTCTAACAGCGAGGAGCCACGCACACGCTTCTGACCAGTCTTCATCCGTGGCTACCTGCAAATTGTCGACGAGCAGCGGGCCCTCGGCATCTTCAATGGCATTCGCAGGTATGGCCGAGGAGGAGGCTATAGATGAACCTGGCTGCCCAGGGAATGTATACGGGCACGCGAGGGCTGGCATAGCATTCTCCATAGGCAAACCAGGCACCACGGCCGCGCTTGTGTGAGGGGGTTCATGCACACCAGCGCGGCCCGGAACGTCCGTATGAGATTCCACGTCCAAGCGTGGAATCTTATACGGCCGGCCGCCTGCTCCAAACCGGGCCACAGGCTGAACCATGAAACCTGCTCCCGATGGAACAGTGCCATAGGTGCGAGCGTTCACGCTCCCCATGAGAGGGGTGTAGACGTTCACATCCATGTCTTCTTGGTCAATCTGTGGACCGAGCAGGTAGTCCTCATCATCTTCCTGGTCAGGAAAGTTAGACTCTGGATTAGTAAAGAAAACTAATCCAGACTGACCAGGACTGCTCGAAAGCAGATGATGAGTGTACTCCGCGAACATCAAGCCTGGGTCCAAGACGGCCACCCCTGGATCACTAAACACTTTGTCCGAGCTAGTAGGGCATGATGCAGGGACGGGGGCTACCTGCACTGAGGTCGATGCGCAGGAAGTTGAAACACCTGTGCCAGGCAACATGCCGTGAAGCATGTCAGGCATCAGGTCTTTCAAAGTCCTGCGCATCTCACTCACTAACTCAACCTTGAAGGCCTCGAGCCCACCCTTCTCAGAGGCCTTCTTCTTACCCTCCTTCTTAGAATTCTTGCCCTCCTCAGCCACCATCTTAGCCTGAAAAGAGAAGAATTCAGAGGTTAGATCCCCCCCCCTTTACAAATGACACATTTGTTAGTTAGCCTACAAGCTGAACACAGATGGCAAGGGTGGGGGAAGAATCTAGCCTTCATAGGCTTCAGACAGGATGGACACTTCTGAAAAGGAAGGGATACGAGACAATGAGTATTATAGTTTCAAGGCCTTGTTAATTGACTATTAGTAGAAACCAAAACAAACTCGAGAGAAGACATCCACTTTTATGACAGACAACCCTGACGGGACAGCTGACTTCTCTAGTTAATAAAAACCAATCACAAGCAGGACCCCAAATTAAGAGAGAGAAAGATTATGACTATCTAGATATCTCTCCACCATCATAATAAAGGGTGATAAACACATCACAGACTTCTCTAAACCAAGATTATGACATCAAGGAAAGAGAAAAAACTCTGGTTGATTATGACATCAAACCTCAATGCAAAAGCTCCTTCAAGGAGAGGGGATGTCAGAAAGAATGCAAGAAATATCTAGATATTAAAGACATTCATACCTGCCGAATAATATAATATTAAATTATATATATTCGAGAACCCATGCACACGCAAGAGAGAATATAGTGCAATAGCAAAAGGCAGCAGAAAATTGTGAATATTTTCAAATAATTATGCGCCATAATTAATAAATTCCCTTAACCTGAGCACAGGCAACCATCCTCTTGTGCAGGAGAACACGTCCATCCATCCGCCGAGACTCCTCTTCCAGAAGAACTGATGAGGGGGATGGGACAAAAGGAAGGAGATATTTCATTTATTAATTTAATATATCTCCAACCCTTAGACATATCACGATGATAAGTCATACCTGGGACGTGAACCTTCGAGAGAAGAACAGGAATCCTTGTTCAGTCACAAGCCAAACCTGTAAGCATAAAACACAAGAGATTAATATCCCTAGGCACTGGGAAAAAATTTACAAGGATTCCCAGCGCCTGAAAATGTGGTACCGCCGAAAAGGCCGCGACGAAAACCGGTAACAAACAAAAGTTACAAGTCTTAAATAAATACAAGGAACAATGTCACCTTAGATGATAACGAGGAGGACTCCTCCAACAGTTTAGCATCAGCCATAATGGATAGGGATGATTTTGTTCTAGTAGAATTCAGAAGAGCCTGTGAAGATTTTCACATGTTGCTTCTCAGCCAATATATTAGAAAACGGGTACCGGTGTGCGCATGCGCAGTGGGTGGTTTGTCATGTGCATGACTGTGTACCTCCACCTGCCCATTAGGGGCACCTAACTTTTTATAATTCTGAATATTATTGAATTTAGAGCCGATATACTAGTATATCAAGAGTGTTAGGGAGGTAAGTATGTTCTCATGATGTGAAAAGCCTCTGTTATGGTCTTGTGGAATGTCCATTTACAGGCAGAGAAATTTTTTTTTGAAAATTTACCACTGGAATAACTGGCTCGATTCTCGAGCCAGGCATTCCAGTAACACATTTTCAAAAACAGTCTTCTCTTGCCCTGAAAATGCCACTGAAATCTCATTTTTCATGACCGATCGCATTAAAAAGTAATTGAAAGTTAAGTTTTAAAATATTTTATGCAATAGAAAACATGCACGTTTATCCGATTATTTAATTTTTAATCATATAAATTCACGATTTAAAACATAATCATGATTTTCAATTTAATCACGCAATCGCGCAAGCCTATTGTAGACTGTGTTGAGCATGAATGGACTGACAATATCCAGCCTGAATCACTCACCTGATGGTTCTCTGTGTAGAAAAAATTCATCTCCGGGTTGTCTTTTATCACCGTCTCGACTATTTCCTTGGTTTTCTTGTTTCCTACAGGCACCATGTAGATCCGGTATTGTGAGCACAAATACCTCATCACAGCATCAGGGCAATCTATCAACTCACGAAGATAATTCGCAAAGCCATACCGACTGAAGACGTTAAAAACAACTCATTTAAGCATACATGTATACAAGAAACAACAAATTATCTAACCCTTTAAACTGTGAGTTAAATTTCTACAGGAAAGCTGTTATATATTTTGAAATTAATTTGACTGGAACATGTTGCTGCCATAGCTCCCAGTCAAACTAGTTTCAAAACAGTCAACCAACAATACTAGTTCTAACATCATAAAGAATTTGCCGTGTCTGGCCTGTAAGATCTATATCATGTATTCTCTTGAATATTGTGAATCTAACTGAACTTTGAGACATTGCTGCCTAACCCAACGACAGCTCCCAATTAAATTATTTTCAGAATATTCAACATCTAGTCGATTTCCTTGTTTTTAAATTGAGGTATATTTGAAAACAATCACATGTAATATCGTGAAATATAAGATAAACTTACTTAAATGAACACATCGCACAGAAACTATTAAACTCTTATATAAGAACACATCACACACACCATATTAAACTCTTATATAAGAACACATCACACACACCATATTAAACTCTTATATAAGAACACATCACACAGACCATATTAAACTCTTATATAAGAACACATCGCACAGACCATATTAAACTCTTATATAAGAACACATCACACACACCATATTAAACTCTTATAGAAGAACACATCACACACACCATATTAAACTCTTATATAAGAACACATCACACAGACCATATTAAACTCTTATATAAGAACACATCGCACAGACCATATTAAACTCTTATATAAGAACACATCGCACAGACCATATTAAACTCTTATATAAGAACACATCAGAAGAAGAAATCTCCCGGGCCAGATGGCATTACGAATGAAATGATCCAACACCTTGGCAATGCATCTCTCCGCAAGTTGCGAGACATCTTTAATCTCAGTTGGACCAATGGAGAGTTCCTCAGTGCTGGAAGGAAGCCAGAATGACTCCTATTCTGAAAAAAGGGAAGAACAAGACGAAAGTGCTGAGCTACCATCCTATCAGTCTTACAAGCTGCATATGCAAGACCATGGAGCGCATCGTCAACCAGCGGTTGCAGTGGTACCTGGAGTCGGAGAACATTATAGTTTCAGAGCAGGCTGGCTTCAGAAGGTACAAGAGCACAGAAGATCAAACAACACATCTTGCACAGGTCATAGAGGACACTTTTCAAGCCAAGAAGGTGATGCTAGCTGCCTTTATCGATCTGCAGAAGGCATTTGACAAGGTGTGGAAGGATGGCCTCCTCGTGAAGCTCCGGCGCACAGGCATCGGTGGCAACATGTTCCGATGGACCAAGTCATACCTACACAATCGCAGAGCTAGGGTGCTGGTGGATGGACAATCTGGACAGAATGTATTGCTGAGACAAGGGGTACCACAAGGCGGAGTATTATCACCAACTCTGTTCATACTCTTCATTAATGACATTGTAGCAGAGCTGCCCAATGGGATCCAAGCAGCCCTCTATGCAGATGACCTCGTACTCTGGTGCACCGAGGAGTACACAACGACTGCCACGTACAGAATGCAGATCGCCTTGGACAGAATTACAGCTTGGGCCAATCACTGGTGTATTACCATCAACAAAGAAAAATCATCAGCCATGCTATTCTCACTGTCCACCAAAACCAAGGTTGGCAATCTGACACTGGGCGGTACTCCACTCGAGTACGAGGACCAGCAGACATACCTGGGAGTCACCTATGACAGAAGGTTAACATGGAAGGAGCACATCCAGAACGCAGAGGCAAAGGCCAGAAGAAAGCTAAACATCATGAGGAAGCTGGCAGGAACAAAGTGGGGTGCCAATGAAAGGATCCTCAAGACCATCTACCTAGGTGCCGTACGACCACACTTTGAGTATGGATCCAGCTCATGGATGACAGCAGCTAAATCTCATCAACTGAACCTCGACAGAGTACAAAACCAGGCACTGTGCATCATCACTGGTGGAATGAGATCAACACCAATAGCAAAAATGGAGCAGACAGCAGGCATCCCCCCACTTAGTAAAGGAAGGGAATGCAAAGCACTGATCCAAGCTGCAAAGTTCAAATCATTCAACAACCACCCGATGAAGATCAGGCAAGCACAGCTGTCATCAGGAAGACTTAAAAGATCAAGTTTTGTGAAAGAGACAAAAGCACTTCAAAGGAAACACCAAGAAATGTTGCCAGCACAAATACAAGACCCAAACCACACCCCTGATCCTCCACCCTGGGAAAATAAACTAGAGAGCATAGCTATTCGCACCACAGTACCTCATCTCACAACCAAAGATGAACACAGTGATGTGAGCAAGAAGGCCCTGACCCTAGCCATGCTGGAAGAAATGTACCCTCAGGAGACATGGATAAGGATCTACACAGATGAATCAGCCAAAGATGCAATTAGGAGCGGAGGTGCCGGACTGCACATACAGCATCCAAACGGACAACATGAGTCAGCTGCAATACCGACAGGCAAACACTGCACAAACTACAGAGCTGAAGTCGAAGCACTGGTCCATGCAGCTAATACCATCAGCAGAACAGTATACCCTATTGCACAGATTGTCTTTTTATCTGATGCCCGCTCCGTCCTTCAGGCTATCACCAAAGGTAAGCTGCCACAACTTGAAGAAGCACTACAAACTATCAAATGCTTTCGGATAACATTGCAGTGGATCCCCTCACACTGTGGAGTCCAAGGAAATGAGGAAGCAGACAAGATGGCAAAGGCGGGTGCAGAAGAGAATCAGACAGAAAACATGGTTACACATACAGAGATGAAGACTATCATCAAGTCACTCCATAGAACACCTCAATCAGAAGATGCCTACTACCATCATCTCTCGAGGCCAGAGCAAGTGACCCTTTTTCGTCTCAGAACTGGACATAACAGACTAAACCAACACATGTACAGGCGGTTCCACCTTACGACATCGCCCGCTTGTCCTTGTGGAGAAGCAGAACAGACCACAGAGCACATACTTCAATGTTGCAGTACGTATCAGCTGCTGAGAGAAGAGATCTGGCATTTGTCAACCTCTTTTCTTGAAAAGCTGTATGGGCCTGTGGCAGAACTGCAGAAAACCACAGATTTCATCTTGAGAACGGCTCTCCAAGTGTGATACCAGCGATCGAAAAGAAGAAGAAGAACACATCACACAGACCATATTAAACTCTTATATAAGAACACATCACACCTGTAGACCATATCAAACTCTTATATAAGAACACATTACACCTGTAGACCATATTAAACTCTTATATAAGAACACATCGCACAGAACATATTAAACTCTTATATAAGAACACATCACACCTGTAGACCATATTAAACTCTTATATAAGAACACATCACACAGACCATATTAAACTCTTATATAAGAACACATCACACAGATCATATTAAACTCTTATATAAGAACCCATCACATGTGTAGACCATATTAAACTCTTATATAAGAACAGCAATAGACCCTCCACATCAGGGCTTTCCCCGCAACGGCCAGACGAACCTATGCATTTCACAGGTTACTCAGATACGCTCTCCAGCCCGGAACCGGACCGTACCACAAACCTGTGGTACAGAGCGCCCACACCGGATGACTGGTGGGAAAGACCATTCCCAACGGACCCCACCCACACCACAGAATTCCCGACACACTGGAACACTGACTGGCGGGAAGAAGAACTAAGACCAGAGTCACTACTGGCTTTCCTAGAAGATCTATAACGGCAAGAAACACTACCTCTCTACTCTATCGCTCACAAACTGTGTTCTCAATATTACCCAAAAAAAACTTTATTTGTTGGCTATAACCAAAACTACTCCTCTCCAACCACAAAACACTCAAAACATCTTACGGAAATAGTCTTAATCAGAATATGCCAGGCCTCTGATGAGTTAAGCCGTAACAATGGCACGAAACGCTAGTAGTCTGGATCAACAATGGACCGTTTTCGCTAACACGCCAAACAATGACCGACATACTCCTTTTTACCAAAAAAAATGAAAGCTCTGCAAACCTAGCAGAGCTACAAAAAATCACTGTCAACCCCCCATTCTTCCCTGAGCAAAAACCACCCACCAAGTATACAAACAGAAAGTGTATAAAAACCAACTCACCAGTTATGTATACAACCAACCGGGTACATGCAACTAATAATATACACATATATTCACACTTTTGAGTATACAAAAAATAGCCAACCGGGTATATATGTATGTATGTATGTCGGATTTATATAGCGCCAATACCAAACTGCATTGCTCAAAAGCGCTTTAAAAAATTTAGAATGCTCTTTGGAAAAGATATGTTTTTAGTAGTGATTTAAATGAGTCAATTTTAGAGCAGTTTCTAATTTCAGGTGGAAGAGAATTCCAGTATCGCGGACCGGCTCGAGAAAATGCACGATCACCAGTAGTTAAGTTTGATTTTGGTATGGTACATAGTAAATGTGTGCTAGACCTAAGAGACCTTGGTGCTGCTCTTTGCTGGATTAAGGATTTTAAGTACGGTGGGGCCAGATCATGTAGGCACTTGAACACCAACAAAGCCACCTTGTACCATATACGTTGTCTTATAGGCAACCAGTGCAGCTCCAATAGGACAGGTGTGATATGATCGAATCTTTTGGTGTGTGTAATCAGTCTAGCTGCTGTATTCTGCGCTCTCTGTAAACGATCTAATTGGCTAGATGGTATGCCTATTAACAGAGAGTTACAGTAGTCCAGGCGTGACGTGATGGTAGCATGTACGAGAGTTTTGACCACGTTTTCATCCAGGAAGCTGCAAATTTTCCGAATGTTCATGAATATGGAACGGCAGACAGTGGTAACATGAGAGCTTCCATCGATAGGGAATTGTCAAATGTTACGCCTATGTTACGGGCACTTGCACTGAAAGATACGTCAGCCTCCCCAATGTGCAAACTGGTGATGTCAACCTTATGTCTTAGGTGCGGTGAGGTTATTAACAGAATTTCAGTTTTCTTATCATTCAACTACAATAAGTTGCTTAACATCCATAGTTTAATGTCACGAACACAGTCTTCAACACGCTCACGAGCATTCACCTGGTCATTTGCATAGAATGCGAGATATAGCTGTGTATCATCAGCGTAGAAATGGTAACTTAAGCCATGAGACTGCAATAGCACTCCAAGGGGTGCTGTATAGATTGTAAAAAGGATTGGTCCCAGGACAGACCCCTGTGGCACACCTGATGTTAATTCATGTTCCTCTGGTATATTAAACGAAATCTAGGATTTCTTTTTTCACGAGAGAGTTGATACTTACCTCCCTAATACTTTTGATATTGCTAAATATTGGCTTTCACTCAATAAACACTCAGATTTAAAACAGTTAGGTGCCCCTACTGGGCAGGGAGTCAGAGCGTAGTCTGGCGGATGCCAGCCCCACCACCGCGCATGCGCAGACTAGCACTTCCTCTGACTAGATTATTGGCTGACACACATGCAACTATTAAGAGCCTGAAGACCGAGCCTCTGTGGGGTGGAGAGGCCGGGTCCGTATCTAGGGAGGTAAGTATCAACTCTCTCGTGAAAAAAGAAATCCTAGATTTCGTTTATTTCACTTCAAGAGTATACTTACCTCCCTAATACTTTTGATATTGCCAGAATTCGAAAGTGAATCTGGCGGGAGGGAGGCGAGGTCAAAAGACCAGCTCATCCCTATACGCTTTTCTGCGTTTAAGGCACTTAAACTTCTGAAACTGTAAGAAAAAACAGTCAGGATTTGACTAACCATCGGATAACACCACCGATGTATGAGAGATGACCGAATGTCATATGCGCTCCCCCCCCTCCTTCCTGGGAGGAAGAGTCGACTGACCTCAATGTCCTATACGCTCTCTACGTACAAGTGCCATGTACTACAGGACAGAGACGAAAAAGCTCCATTTTCGTAACTCTCAACAATGAACCACACAAATACACAAACCATCACCATATTAATAACGGGTAATCGTGACAATACAATCAACAACGGACAACACATGAACAAGACTGACCTTGTTGAAAATGGCTGCTGACATCATCTTCCCATCGGTAAAGACTGATGCAGGCCCAAAAAAGTGGGTGTTTCCAAAAATTAATTGTGAAATATATACCGTTAATTTCCGTGTATATTGCGCTATCGTGGATAGTGCGCACCCCTAAATTTGACCAAAATCGGCCTGAAAAAACCTTCTTTCCGTGTATAGTGCGCAGTAAGATTGAGAGACATGTGAACGAAAACTGGTAACAAAAGAATCAATGACTTACTGCGTGTCGAATACGCTTTCCTTATAAAATCCCATTTGTGGCGTGCGTTACTCTGTTGTTTAATCACGGGAATATCATTTGCATATACTTTTAGCAAATATTTTGTATTAAACTTTATTGAACGATATAAAACGATATAAAAATACAAATATAATTTCCATCAGAACAGGTTAGAATCCGAATTTGATTTGAGCAGAGCTCATTAACATAAATGGTCGTTAGAACATAAAAAATCGGATATTTATTTTGTTTCAATTCATAAAATATGAGTTTTGTGCGCTGATACTCGAGAATAAAATCGATTTTAATTTTAAAAAACTCAAATCCATTTTGGCTCACTAATAGTGCCGGTAATTACTTTGATAACTATATCAAAGGCGAGCCCATGAGATTTTGTTCAATCAGATACGCAGTAGATGAGTGGTTTCAAGACTCGGTTCTCAGTCAGTGTAGTCAGGTGGTGGGGCGGGGTGGGTGGATTAACGCGGTCAGAAGTACAATAAACAAAGGTGATAGAGCTGACCGTCTGCCGTTTACAAAATCGACAGTGATCAATTGTGGGTATTGTTTGAGTGGGGGTGGGGTTTATATAATATATTATAGTATATCATCATCATAATATATTATAATATAGGGCAATAATCTAGTTTATTCCACGCATTGTTTATTAAATAAATTGAATTATCTTCAATTTGAAATGATTTTCTATTCTCATCCTTTCGTTTCTAGTTACTTTGTCATACGTTGACGGCTGTGACCTTTAACCTTAACCTGTCAATCATAATCATCCTGCCCGCCGATTGGTCAAAACATTGTGCCGTTTAGCACATATAAAACATTCCTTTCTATATCTATGTAAATGCTAGATCGACTTGAAAAACATCGGCCCTATCATTATTTTTTTAACACATTTATGTCCGTATCTGTGTAGCAATCTATGGATTTTAAACATCTCTATGTTCAACTTGGGAAGACAAGAGTAACCTCCCCTTATATATATAACTTAGAACAAATTACAGGAAACAATGGCGTTGTAAAAAAGTTGAATGATGGTTTATTTGATCATTTTACAACACTATGATATTTAATAAAGGTATAACACAGTATTTAGACAGTAGTAAGGCATTTCAACGATCTATTAGTACCATTATAGACATGTTAGAATGCGATCGTTATTCCCGACTGATTCCCGATCCATAAAATCACATTTTCAGCTCTGAATTTTGTGATTCTGACGAAAAATTCTGAGGAAAAAAATGGGACAAATATTTATCCTTGTATATAGTGCGCAGGAGCTTTTTATAGCATGTAATTTGAGTAAAAAAGTGCGCAATATACACGGAATTTAACGGTAAGTAATGAGGAAAAAACCTCCTCAAAAAATATAAACCGATTTATTTTTTCAAAACCGACAAGGCGAGAGGATTAGAGGTGTCACGGAGATAATGGTCTGTAAAACTTGACTCACAGTGCCACTGAGCCACCGACATAATATCATCCACTGGGACCCCATTAAATAGGGCCGTGGATGTCACTACGCCGCGGACACTGTGAGCCTTGGCCACGTCAACCTGCTTCCCGGTGGCGGATTTATGGCAAAACTGAATGCATTCCACAATCCACCTGGAAATGGTGTCCTTAGAAGCCCTCCCATGGGGTTCAATATATGACAACCATAACGCTGACTGGTCGGTGCGCCATGCCGCCGTACGTTGTTTGTACCGGCGCAGCGCCCGGACGGGACACCATGCTTTAGAATTAGGATCATATCTAGTTAAAGCAGGCAAAATAATAGGTTGACCTGGATATTTCAACGACTGATTTTTAGCCAAGAAATTAATCCTAGGTAGCAGCTTAAGGCCTTCCCCTGAAACCACAAAACGGTCATCCTCGGCTGATAAGGCATGAATTTCACTCCTACGCCTAGCCGAGGCCGCAGCAATTAAAAACACAGTCTTCAGTGTTAATAGTTTCATAGAAATGGAACTAAGTGGTTCAAAAGGCTTATCACCTAGTACTTGAAGCACTAGCGATAAACTCCAAGACGGAATCACAGGTGGATTCCTTGGTCTTAGATTGCCCATGCCTTTAATTAATACATTCAATGTATTTACTTCATCACTTCCCCTCTTAGCCAAGCAAGGAATAACAGACATTAATGCTGACTTATAACCAGCAATAGAGTTAGGCTTGAGGCTATAGGCATCATAGAGGTGACAGAGGAAATCAGCTACTACTTGAATAGATGAATCCATTGGATCAATACATCTTTTTGAGCACCATTCTGCAAATCTGTTGATTTTATAATTATATGCTCTGGAGGTTGACCCCCTCCTGGCTTTGGCCATAAACATGGCTGCTTGCTCAGAAAAGCCCTCCTTAATTCTAGATTCCTTGACAACATCCACGCAGTCAATCTGAACATTGACGGATTGTTGCGAAGGGCCTTGCCCTGGAAGATAATATCGTCCATCAGAGGCAGAGGAACCGGATTGCAGACCAGAAGGTCCATGATCGGCTTGGCCAATCCGGGGCGATCAGAAGCACTTGGCATTCCTCTTGTCTGATTTTCTGAAGAATTTTTGGAATCAGGATTGCTGGAGGGAATGCGTATGCATACATTCTCCCCCAGCTGATAGCTAACGCATCTGTTGCGAAAGCGCTTGGATCCGGAATCGGAGAGACGTACGTCGTCATCTTCGCATTCTTCTTCGTTGCGAACAAATCGATGTTGGGTTTCCCCCAATGGTCGAACAGACGATCCGCCACACATTGATTTAGTTGCCATTCCGTGGGTAAAACACTCATCCTTCGGCTCAATGAGTCTGCTAGCAGGTTTAACCTTCCCGGAATATGAACTGCTTTCAAGGTAATCTGGTGATCCAGACACCAACAAAGCAGTTTCCATGTCATCATACAGAGACTGGGCGACTTCGTTCCGCCCTGGCGGTTTATGTAAGTCACAACTGTTGAGTTGTCTGAACGAATAAGAACAATCTTGCCCTGAACTTTCTGTAAGAAATGTTCCAGGCCCAGGACTACTGCTCTTAGCTCCAGTAGATTTATATGTTCCTGTGACTGTTCCAGATTCCAAAGCCCTGATATCGTGGATTCTTCCAGGCAAGCTCCCCAGCCCTCCATCGATGCATCTGTATACACAGTCACCTGAGGGTGGGGAGGGGTTAGCAAAACCCCCGGCAAGAGATTCTCTGTATTCAACCACCATTGCAGGTGGTGAATCAGAGGCGCCAACACTGACACATTCGAGTCCAGCGAACCTGTACTCTGGGTCCATTGTGTCATGAGAAACAACTGGATCGGCCGCCTGCGTAAGGCGGCCTGAGGAATGACTGGTTCCAACGAAACCATCAAGCCCAGCATTCTCAAGTAAACCCGTGCCAGGACATGACGACTGTCGCACACTGACTGAATCAACGAGATGAGTATTTGAACTCTCTCCTGAGTAGGATAAACATATCCTGTCTCTAGATCGAAGAACATCCCCAGGTAAACAAACTTCTGGGATGGAGTCAGCTCTGATTTTGGGAAATTGATCATCCAGCCCAAGTCTGTGAGAATTTTCAAAACAATCTCCAGATTGGCGGACAAACTTTCCCGGGTGTGCGCTTTCAACAGCCAGTCGTCTATGTACGTGTGGACTGCTATGCTTCTCCTGCGGAGGTATGCTGTGATCGCAAGAACCACACGGGTGAAAACCCGAGGAGCCGTGGAAATTCCGAAGGGCAACACCCTGAATTCCCACTGTCTGCCCTGGAATGCAAATCTCAGGAAGCGACAGAAACTCCCGTGGATGGGGATGTGGAAATAAGCGTCCTTCAAATCTATCGACGCCGTCCACATCCCCCTCTCCAACCCCGCCAACACCGAGCGCACCGTTTCCATCTTGAAACTGGGCGTCTCGATGAACTTGTTCAATGGCTTGAGGTTGAGAATCGGTCTCCACCCACCGGTGCGTTTTGTTACTAAGAACAGGGTTGAATAGAAGCCCGGACACCTTTGTGCCGGCTGAATAGCTCCCTTTTGTATGAGGGAATTTATCTCCTCCTCGATACACAACCTTTGCTCTGGATCTCTCGGAATGGGAGTCCAGACTGGCACCAGAGACAGTCGCGACGGCGGGCCTGTCACCCACTCTGGATGATACCCGACGGAAAGCCATCGCAAGACTAAACGGTCCTGAGTTAACCGTTCCCACTCTTGCATGTGGCCGGCTAGCCGGCCTCCCACCGGCCCACCTAGGGACCGCGGTGGACACGAGGCATGCAAGAGCGGCACTGTCTCCGCCGCCATACACACCGGAGTGGTTCTTACCGCGGTAAGCGTCCTGTCAGGACCGATAACCACGCCCAGATCCTCGCGCGCCCTGCCCCGCGCGCACCTCGGTGCGCGGGCGGCTGCCTGGCTGACGGCGGCTGAGGAACCTGCGCCCGCCTCGCTGCTGGCCGAATCGCACGCGGCCGAGGCCGACGCTGCGACGGTGGCTGGCCACTGACCTGGCCAGCACCACCTCGAGCCTGCAGGGGACGATACGCCGGGGCCGCGGCGCGAGCGTTAGCACGACGCAGCACATCAAACTGCTCGCGCAGCGCCCTCTGGTTATTCACCAGGGTGACCGTCTCCTGGAGGTGGCGACATCCCTCACCTCCAAAAAGACCAGGGCCCGTCATAGGCGTACGCAGTAGCCTATTGTACAGGTCCTGAGACGGGCACAGATTGTCCAGGGCAAACGTGCGTCTTGCCCTGACACTCCTGGTCACCGCCCGAGTCACACAGTCCAGCGCCAGGTTAATACCATCCTGGATGGTTCGCTGGACAGTGACCGGACTTGGCTGGCGCGATGCGGATGCCGTTACTACCCCCTGTAACAGCTGGGAGACGTGGGACAGAGCGGCAATCGAAGCCCTCCCACTCTCCTCCGCATCACGCAACGCGGTATTCGCCGAACGCAACGCGTTCGCGCACAAGACACCCGCGTCAGAACGGGTGCCTGGCCGCGCATCCTCACCCAAAGCCGCGCGGTCATCCACGCTGGGCTTGGGTACCACACCGTACCGCTGGTAATCCAGGGGCACGATGCGACAACGCCTGGCCACCTCGCGAGGGGCCTTCGCGAGACGTCCACTCGACTTAATGGACGACTCCGCCGCCTTGAACATGTCAACGACATGCTCCGCCAGCGGCAGAGAAGGCATAGCGTTAGCAGTCGGTTTCCCAGCTAACCACGGCGTGTGAACACGCTGGCTAGCCGACTGCTCCACGGGCAGATCAGGCCTAACGCTCACCAACCACTGGCAAGCGTCATACCAATCCTCCTCCGTGGCTAACTGCGAGCGCTCTACAAGACGGGGTCCTTCGTCTTCCTCCTGAGCGCAAGCAGTAGAGCTTGACGGCGGGTATGCTGATACACCTGGCAAGCCAGGGAAAACACGCGGGCCTGACAGCACCGGCATGAGAATATCACTGGTTTGACCAGGAGCAGGCACCGTGGCAGAGCGCGGGGTATATATAGTCTCACCACGGGCCCGGCCAGCACCAGCAACACCCTCGGCAAGCCGAGGTATGCGGTACCGCTGGCCATCAGCAGCGCCCTGGGCCACCACCTGAGCCGCGGACTTTACTCCAGGGTGAGTAAAACCGTGGAATAAGGCGCCTGTATTCCCCGCGAGGGGTGCACAAACGTCTTCATCCATGTCCACGTCGTCAGACGGCGACCCTAGCAGGTAATCCTCATTACCCTGGTCAGAAAGATTAGACCCCGGGTCAGCAAAGAGAGCTAACCCGGGCTGACCAGGAACGGTGCCATAGGAGGTACTGGCCACCGCGGCGTGCGGATACCCCTGGACTGATAAGCAGCCCGCGGGTTCCAGCGACAACCGTCCACGGTCCCCTATCGGCGCGGCAATAAGCCTGCTGCCAGGGCCGTGGAACGCCCCCTCTAATGGGGCCACCTCTGGATCGTCGAACAACGGAAGCGGACTAAGGAAAATCGATCCAGAGGCGGGGATTACCTGCTCCGAAGCCGATGACGAGGACAGTAAAGGAGTTGGTCCAGGAAGCATGCCACGAAGCAACCCTGGAACCAAATCCTTTATTGTCCTCTTCATCTCTCCCAACATCTCGGTCCGGAAGGCCTCCATATCCACCGCGGACGAGACCTTCCCCTTACCCTTCCTACTTACAACCTCTCGTTTCCGCTTCTTCTTCTTCTCCTCCTCTACCACCTTGTCCGTCGCCTGTAAGCAGCACAAGAATTCGGACATTAACTCGCCCCCCCAGTGCTTACATATGTCACAATTAACAAATGGACCACAAGGGCTACATTGACAGCACAGATGCGGCCAGAACTTATCAAGAAGAAAACGACCACAGGACGCGCAACCCGGTCCCTGAAACAGGGCAAAGGACAAGGAGTATGAGCAACTAGTTAAGCTTAGAAACTCAATCCAACTCAAAGAGAAGGAAAAAACGATCATAAAGATCAATATACATCAGAAACAGCATAGCGCTTGAATTGCTGATAAACACATAGCCAGGCTGATTATGACGTCATTAATCCCGTGACAGGAAAAAATTCGATCCCAACAAAACATCCAAGTGCAAGGACGAATTGTATGCTGAATGGATAAGTTGACTACACAACCATCAGATACATATAGATAACTCTTTTCTGGCAAAAATGTTAATTATCTCCCTTTGTTTGTTTACAATAATTAACATCACCACATTATCAATAACTAGATACCTGACACTTTGTATAGACAAACCATCCAACGTGACGAACGGAGAACTCCACCATCTGCACGCCTCTTAACTCTCTCCACCTCATGGGGAAGGAATTGGATCAAGAGGGCAAAGTGAGAAGACCTTTATACTAGGCCTCCAACTCACTGGACATATTTTTCTTTTGGTTAGATAACCTAACAGTGTTAGTAGGAAATGGAACCATGGTGGAGAGAAAACTAACTCTCAGCAACTGTGATGTCACCACCTAGCGTCATACAGACCTGTGGACATAAACAGAAAGAGAAATTAGTCCTAGGTAGCACCGAGTTGACCTAAACCAACTAACTAAGGCGCTTATCACGGTAAACGCGAGTCCCGGAAACACAATACACCGGGAAGAAAACTCGCTAATTTTACTAGAAGTCACCTGATTTAAAGGTCCTAAGTCCTCCTTTGGCGAATTGATACTTCCCGCCATCCAAAAAAGTGACTATCACACCAAAGAACACCACTTAAACTAGTTTAAGATAAAGAAAAGCTTCAGCACAAAAAGACATGTGTGAACTCTCTGCCAATAATCTAGCAAAGAGGTAGTGCTAGTCTGCGCATGCGCGGTGGTGGGGCTGGCATCCGCCAGACTACGCTCTGACTCCCTGCCCAGTAGGGGCACCTAACTGTTTTAAATCTGAGTGTTTATTGAGTGAAAGCCAATATTTAGCAATATCAAAAGTATTAGGGAGGTAAGTATACTCTTGAAGTGAAAAGGAAGCATACCCACACAATCAAATGGGTATACAATGGCAAGAACAATAAAAAAACTACCCCAACAAACGGGTACAAGTACACACCCAAACAGGTACAAAGACTACAACGTGTACAAACGGGTATAAGTACACAACCAAACGGGTACAAACGGGTACATTTGGTGTAGCCAAAGGGTATAAAAGGAGCGTACAAACAGCACATCGGCATCCAGACTCAACTGGCACCTCAGTTCGCGCCAAGACAAACCAGAAGCAACGCATCAAGCTTTTAGAAGTCTTATATAAGAACACATCACACAGACCAATAAAAAAATAACGACTTCAACTCTGCTTGTTGTTAATAAATTAGCACGTGATCAATACGGCGCGAGCAAATACTATGTTTTAGTAATTTTCATTGATAAATTCAGCGTAGTAATGTATTTTCCCACGGTATAGTTCATGAACAACCAATCAGATTGCGAGATTGCTGTTGCGTTTGAATAGCACGCAGTTTGTATGTTATTTTGTTACTCTAGCGTGTTTGTTCGGTGACAAAATGCTTGGAGTAATAAATTACAAATAATAGAAACGGGAATAGGGAATATATTATAGTGTAATTACTACCGGCGGACGGCCAGAGAATGTTAGATGTTTTAAATAAAGCAATTTTACCGTGAGACTCTCAAGACGTACGTTTGACATACAATTCTGCCTGTCATTATTTTGTAATTGACGTCTTGATGTTTGTTTTTACAACGACCCTTTCACCTCAACTCGGCTAATAGTTAGGGATGCCTGTATTTTTGGCACTATTAGCACTTATTTACCCTTGGTCAAGTCAGATTTTATGAATATATTTCTCAAATATTGCTCAAACATTATGGACGGGATTCACGGTATTTGGAAATGTCAACGGTCACGGTATCGGTTCACGCTATACCGCGGTCCTCACAGTACTACCGTCAGACCGCCCAGCTCTACTGTAGACCATATTAAACTCTTATATAAGAACACATCGCACAGAACAGATTAAACTCTTATATAAGAACAAATCACACAGACCATATTAAATTCTTACATAAGAACACATCACACAGACCATATTAAATTCTTACATAAGAACACATCACACAGACCATATTAAACTCTTGTATAAGAACACATCACACCTGTAGACCATATTAAACGCTTATATAAGAAAACATCGCACAGAACATATTAAACTCTTATATAAGAACACATCACACAGCCCATATTAAACTCTTATATAAGAACACATCACACGTGTAGAACATATTAAACTCTTATATAAGAACACATCGCACAGAACATATTAAACTCTTATATAAGAACACATCACACACCCCATATTAAACTCTTATATAAGAACACATCACACACACCATATTAAACTCTTATATAAGAACACATCACACAGACCATATTAAACTCTTATATAAGAACACATCGCACAGAACATATTAAACTCTTATATAAGAACACATCACACACCCCATATTAAACTCTTATATAAGAACACATCACACACACCATATTAAACTCTTATATAAGAACACATCACACACCCCATATTAAACTCTTATATAAGAACACATCACACACACCATATTAAACTCTTATATAAGAACACATCACACACACCATATTAAACTCTTATAGAAGAACACATCACACATACCATATTAAACTCTTATATAAGAACACATCACACCTGTAGACCATATTAAACTCTTATATAAGAACACATCACACCTGTAGACCATATTAAACTCTTATATAAGAACACATCACACCTGTAGACCATATTAAACTCTTATATAAGAACACATCACACCTGTAGACCATATTAAACTCTTATATAAGAACACATCACACCTGTAGACCATATTAAACTCTTATATAAGAACACATCACACCTGTAGACCATATTAAACTCTTATAGACGAACACATCATACAGACTATATTAAACTCTTATATAAGAACACATCACACATACCATATTAAACTCTTATATAAGAACACATCACACAGATCATATTAAACTCTTATATAAGAACACATCGCACAGAACAGATTAAACTCTTATATAAGAACACACCATACAGACTATATTAAACTCCTATATAAGAACACATCACACAGACCATATTAAACTCTTATATAAGAACACATCGCACAGAACATATTAAACTCTTATATAAGAAGACATCACACCTGTAGACCATATTAAACTCTTATATAAGCACACATCACACAGACCATATTAAACTCTTATATAAGAACACATCACACAGACCATATTAAACTCTTATATAAGAACACATCACACAGAACATATTAAACTCTTATATAAGAACTTTCTGTCTCTAACCTGAACATATTGCACAATTTGACAAGTATATTATCAAAAGAAATATCTGTCACAGTTATGGGACATTTAAGCTTTTTGGGGATATGTTTGGTTAAATCAAGGCTGGGACAATGGACCTTTCCAGTTTTTGCTATTCCCCGCCCACCTCTAGCTAAGCTCCACCCACACTTCACCGTGTTAGGATTGGTCGATCCCCGAATGCCCTAACTATCAATTACCTGAAAACGCTACAGGTAAGCTGTTGAATATTTTGTAACTAATTCGACTGGGTGCAAAAGATTTTGAGTCGGCAGTTTTTTAGGGTCGGTCAGGAGAAGACAACGAAACTATTATTTAAGGATGGCCTCATTCATGACGCCATACATTATGATGTCATTCTACACGTCACATAGTTGATTATGACGTCATATGATGGGTGGCAATTGTAAATTTGAATTAATCACCGTCAGATCTATATTCAATGACTTCAGTAGACTTTACTCTCCTCTCCTAGTATATGCACATATATACATATATCATATTAATCATATCAGAATTTCTGAGCAACAGTTATCACATCTTTTTATTAGCAGCCACTAGTATAAGTCGGATGGTCATGTAAATTTGGTGTTGATAAAAATCGAAGGAATTGGAATTGGAATTGATTTCTTTCCTTAGAAATTGTCCCCAAGTCTGAACTGTATGATGTTTACTATGCCATTCAGCACCTGAAGACAGGAATTACTTTGTTACAATATGTACAGCGTTGGAAGTCAAGAAACCCATATTTGAAGAGTATTCTAACTACCCTGTATCTAGAAAATGATCCAATCATCATCAACACATTATTAGCTGATCCCGAAAATGCAACGTTTTCTCTGCTATGCCTTCAACCTCAAACGTACCAACTTGATTGAGGCAATGTCTGTATAAATACCCCAATGAACACTAATCAAAGTAAATCAGACACAATCTAAAAGTACCTATTCTTCTACAAGTTATAAATGTTACTAACAGAACTTTCTCATTAATGTATAAATGAAAAACTCTGCAAACAATATGCCATTAATTAATTTAATCCAGTCAGATTAAATTTTGTGTATTCGTGTATTTAAGACTTAGTGTTATATAAATATTTTGAAGAACCCTATGGAATAGGGGTGAGCCACTGAGCCCATCGAGGCTGGATTTCAACATACAGATATAGATGGCATAAGAGCAGCTAGAATACCTTATAGCTGTGATTGGCTTTGGAGGTTTGAAGGTGTTGACAGGCTTGTCTGGAGCGCGTACAGCATTCACTTTGAGTTTCTGTTCTTCACGCATCACTTTGAGAAACAGCTCCACATCATCAGGATCCTCACAAACAAACGCCTGGATGTCTTTAAATGGTACATGACTTTCCACGTATTTAGCATAGCGTGGCTGTTTAACATTCATCTACAAATACACAAAGCACAAATACTTATACAAGGAATCTACAACTGCCTATTTCAGGGCTTTGTTTCTGAGGTGAGCTATCAATCTCGCTCGCATAACTTTTTATCACAGGGGAGAAATTAATCACTCAGCTCAAATCTTAAAACTGAAATCAAAATTGGAATATTTTGATGTAAAGAATGTTATTGATAGATTTTCACATTTTAATTCTACCAGGAGTGATCACTCGCTTAGCATTAATCATGGAGGGCAATTTATAGCTCACCACATATTTCTAGAAATGAAGCCTTGCTATTTGCAGGTCAAGAGGCTTTAAATTTAAAACTAGAATAACTGACTAACAGTCATTTCGGTTGTAAAATTAAAAAATATCTTTCCCTTGGCCTGCAAATGAATATTTCCTAAGCACACTATTTTCGTGACCTTTACACTGACAAGATATCACAACACATTGTTCCTGCCAAAGTATTTTATGACATACCCATTATTAAAGGAAAAATCGCCTTATCTAATACTAGTCATTCAGCTGATAGAATTTGTCACCCATAATCCATTCCTCACCATTTTAGCTTTTTATCGTGCCGACAACAGATGTTCAGACTTTAGTAACTAAATGTAAATACATTTCTACAACATATATTATGGCTGTCATGATTTACTTTTCAACCAATCAGAAAAAACCCTAGCGTGCCTTCCTCGGTATACACGTTCAGTCATAGCGGGGACATCTTAGTTTGGCAATGTAGTATAAAAGTAACCACACATGCAAGCTGTTGAATATTTTGAAACTAATTTAACTGGAAGTTGCTGCTGCCATAGATTAAACAATAAAAGATGTAACGAATTGGCACCTACATTAGTCTTGCATGATTTTTTGATTTAATCGTGAAGTTCGATTCATTTTTAAAATCGCGATTTTTACGATGCAAATGAGGAAAAATCAGAAAAATCGTCAAAAATTTCATGTTTTAAAAATTTGAAGCGTGTACTTTTCTGTCGCATTTTATCAGTACATGAGTACAATTATAATTGATTCCCGCCTGTGTTCATTGTGTTTATATCCCGCCATGCCATCCACGTGTCGAATAATTACTAATCACAACGCAAAGCACTAGATAAACAAGCTAACAATATCGAGGTAACACCCTTGTCATTGAGAAAACCAGCTAGTTACTCCGTAGAGTAGCCATATAATTTTCTTTCTTTCGCTGCAGACCCTGAGTCTGTCGTGAAATACCAAGTATATACTTAGTTTCAGTGTTAGGCAATAATCAGTGAACATAATTCTTTTTAATTCTAGAGTTAGCAATTTCAGGCAGTGTAATAATTTTTCCTTTTTGATTCGGTTATCATGTCTGATTAAAGAAAATAAAGCAACAGGATTTCAGATTGTTGTATCTTGAACTGTGCGTTCTCTTGATTACTCTTAAATGTTAATCATACATTCTGAAAGCAACTATAACCTGCACCATAGGACAAGATTATGCCGTTACTCTCGTAGCTACTCAAAGCTACCGTCCTAGGTATGATGTGGATTGCGCAGTATCTCCCCGGGTACTAATATTGGCGTATTTGCGCTACTCGGGTAATGACCTAAACTCGTCCTACAAAGGGAGGCTATAAGCGGAAGCTGATACATGAAGTGATTTATATTTTTTCTCGACATTTTATGTCAAATTTTGATGAAATAAACAATGTTTATTAAACTATAAGCAATATTTAGGCGGTCCCAATTAATAATTTCACTTCCGCGATGCTGGATGTAAGATATACATTAAGCATAGATGTAGGATGGTAAGAATTTGTCACATGAAATTGTGTTCTAATTTTGTGCTATTTTTGTATCATTTGTTTAAACTTTTTCTAGAAATTCCAAGTCCCAGTTTTGGTGACTTGTCATGTTACCCTGGTTTATACTTTTGGGAATTTGGACCTAGGATTTAATAAAAAATCACGATTTTTTGTATAAAGTCGATCGCGATGTTTCAAGGCAAAAATCGTGCAGGCCTAACTTACATGACATCACACACTATCGGTTGAGATGACAAAATGGTGGCGATCACTGTTCAACATTTATGCAATATTACAAAGCAGATAATTGTGATACAGAGAATGTGACAGGATATGAATGATATGGAATCTATAAACCATAATCTATCAACATTTGAGATGAAATTAGAAACCTCTTTTCATTATTTTAGCAGAATTATTGATTTTAATTATCAACATCTCTTATAAGAGAAAAAAGTAGTTTTATGAAATCATTCTAATGTTTAGTTGACTCTCATGATAACCGGATTGTCCATTCATCTTTATGAACACTAACACTGAAACCTGCAAAAAAACAGTCTCTGCAGCGATCTGGAGAAATGGCCATTTGCAGAACAAGAAGACTATTTTTGAAAATTCACCCCTGGAATGACTGGATCGATAATTGAGCCAGTCATTCCAGTGGTAAATTTCCAAAAATAGTCTTGTTCAGCAAATAGATATTTTCTATGAGAAAATTTAACATTTTCTTGAACAAATGTCGTTTAAATGGTTATTTTACTCACACAGAGAAACATGGGCTCATGAACAGTGGCCTTGAATCGGTGTTGATTAGCTCGTAACCAGTGTACCGCGTCGTGCGTATGTCTGTGTCTCATACGTAATGATTCTAGACGTCTGTTACCAACATCCAACGCCTGCTTCAGTTCTCTATGAAGGGCTGAAAGATAAAGCACAAGACCTTTCCAGCTTTAGCTATGCCCTGCCCATCTCTAGCTAAACTCCACCCACACCTCACTCATATTGGGATCGATCAATCCCTGAACTCCCTGACTATCAATTTCCAGAAAACTATACAGGTAAGCTGTTGAATATTTTGAAACCAATTTGACGGGGTGCTGTTGCTACCCAGTCAAATTAGTTTCAAAATATTTACCAGCATGTTTATTAAACAGTAGACATACAATTCATCCAAGAACCCTTTAGTCTGTCACCAACTATGCATTCGTGATGAACTTAATTATGTCATTTATGACATCATTGAATATGACGTCATCTGATGGATGGATAAACTGGAAAGGTTAGTTAGAGGAGGCAGATTGGCAACCAGCACCCATTTCATATTTTCCAAATTTAATTTCCCGGAAATACTAGTTTAAATACTGGAAGACTGTAATAAAAGTGGAGCCAAATCAATTCCTGTACAGAGATAAGACTGGAGAGATACCAATACAATACCGAGTGTCGCGTACTGGTCGAGGGTAATTATAGTCCTGTTTATGTACGTTTCAAGCTAACGTGTATGCATACACCCACTCACACAAGCAAGTAAAGCGTCTAATAAAGCTGAGTTTGATTATACATATTTGATTAATTAGACCAAGAAATTTGATTTACTGCGCATATGCACACATACAGTGCAATAGGCAGATTGTCTCTAATATAGCGCCTCAACGGACTGGCCTCCGAAACAGTCTACTCGGCCCTCCATTATTTAGAATTTATCACTGACTCGCCACTTCCAAGACATGAATTGACTAAGTGTTGACTAGTATTTTTAGCAGATGCTCTCAAAATGTTCTAACTGTAGTTTAGTTATCCTATAAAATAGTTTCCACATCAAAAACATCTTTAATAGGCTGCTATATATCACGGTAAATTTGTAAATGTATCTGTCTTTGTGATAACCTAGAGGGGTGTATACCAATTGCTAATTGTCTAGGAATCTCATAGACGACTGTAATTGCGCAATGGCAGATTACGATTACAATACAAATTATTTCTATCCCAACAATTTAAAACCAAGCCCAAAATCTAATGTTTTAAAACAATGTATGCAATGATTTCACTACATCCTCTATAGATCACATCTTATAATATCGATAGAGATTTATGTCTATCGCTAAAAAAAAAGTTCTAATTTCATGGTATTGCAAATCATTTTTCACGAAAACTATTTCAATATTTATCCACCGAATAAACCAGGTATTCCGGTTAAAACCGGTTTCATGCTCAACGTCGTCACCAGTTTTGGTTTTTCCCAAAATGCACAGCCCTATATAGAAATATACGTAGCCAGTAGACTAGAAGCCAGTTATAAATCTATAGAAATTTAAGCGAGAGGTTCAAGCCACTCAACTATGTTCTATGCAGCTTATTTGATCTTATGCTATAAGTAATATAAGAAAACATCACTGAGCTATTACCTCTTACAATACCGTTTTTATTCGAGGAAAGGACGCTAGCATGTATTGGATGCAGGCTAAATTTAGCCCGAATCCTCCCCAAAAATCTGAATACTCATAGAAAGGACGCATAGAGAAATTGAAATCCATTCTCTAAGATGGTTTAATGTACGCCTCAAAAATATCATCGTGGAAGTGAAATTATTAATGGGACAGCCTAAATATCGCGTATCTTCAATAAAGATCATTTATTACATTAACCCTCTGGGCCCTACCAAGAATTTACAAAAAAGTGCTAGAAACCCTACAGCCAAAAGCTAGAAACTTGCTTAGAAACCTAGCTAGTTAGCGGTAGTGGAGTGATAGCGGCGTAGTGCTACCATGCCAACTATATTAACTATTTTTGGCAAAGTAACAGATCACTATATATAAAACTATATATCATTAGAAAGGGCAATAAAATACCTTTAAGTACATATAAAATTTGTATGAATAAAATATATTTTAGTTAGTCAATGTGCCTCTCAAAATGGCCACACCTTATAGGATAAATACATTGGTCTATTTTTGCAAAGTTTATCGAAGTTTTTTTTACTTTTACAAATGCCATTGATAAATTTAATCACAATGGTATTAAAACTAACAGATACCAAAGTTTCGTGAAGGTTTTCATCCGATAAGATGTGAAAATGACAATTATATTATGTCATGGTACCGTAAAATTTCGAGAAATTCCGGTCATGATTTTGGGGGGAGGCCTCATTCAATGTTGAATAATTCCTTTATACATAATCGAACACATACCAGGGTTTCTCAGCGTTGACAGCGAATAAATGGCAAATTTTATGCTATGTAGCATTGCTGGGTGCACTCAGCCGTTTAAAAAGCGAACGCGAATGTTTTACACTAAGATTCTATAGCATCGGACATTTTTTCGTAGCGGCGTCCCAAATAAGAATCGTTATCGTGAAAGATCGCGAGAGAACGACAGGAATTTGTAGAAGTATACCCGTATCTAATATACGAGTACCAAGCTCATTACCCGTTATTGGCAACACTGTATCGCGTACTATAAGATTGATGCGTCTGATTGGTCGGGAATACATGAATATTAATTTTTTCGCCAAGATGGCGACACGATCAGCTGTTTTGCAAAATAGCTGTGTGTTCAAATATGTGAATTTATGCATATTTCTTGTGCGCCACAAACTAAAAAGTAGACAGATGACTAGATTAACGATATTGCCAATCGGGAAGTGGGATGCCGATATATTTGACAACTTTCGCATCTCAACTCGGCCTAATTAATGCTAGTAATTTGAAGAGTAAGTGATCTCGGAATTGTAAACAAAGACACGCATCGGATTCGATGATTGAGATTATCGGATTGTTTATCTATAACCTTATTGTGATTTCGCGACCAGAGGTAAACGAAATTGATTTATATATTATTGGTTCAGCTGCTCTCTTAACACAATCTATAACTTTCTCGGTTAAATTAGTCATTGAGTAACTGAAAACTTACAAGTAACAGCACATTTACTAATAATCATTGATGACTGGAACTTACTAATAATTCCTTAGAAAACTAATATTTCACTATTTCCCTCGTTACAAACATTCTATCACCATTTACTGTGTGGCCAGTATCCTCTGATCAAAGCTATAGAGACCCGGGGCCCTGAAATAAACTTGTGTGCCCAAAATCAAAAACAATTGTCACATTTGAACCTGAAATTCCAGAACTCCACATTTACAGTCATTATGAATGTAAGACTTTGTAACAGTAAGATGTTGATATACTTTGAATCCAATGTGAAGCTGGTGCTGCCTTAGCCAGTTTAATTAGTTTCAAAATATTCAACAGAATTCTGAAACATTCGTAGCAAATTTATTATTCGCTCTTGTCGATTGAAAAGGTTAATCCAGTAACTAGTAGTCATACTCCCTCCTTGGACGATATATGCCCACCATTTATTATATTATTCATTTCATTTATGCACTAAAATCTGAGGGTGTTGTATGACCATAACACCCGTTGTCGGGTCATAATGTTTACCAGTATATCCCTTAGTCTGAGTCTGCTCTGACTCAACCTGCCCCTGTGACAGATAATTGGACAGACTGTCAGTCTGTGACAGTCTGTCCAAATATCTGTCACTGGGATGGGTTGAGTCAGAGCAGACTCGGACTATATATCCCTATGACCTTGCGCCGTACATGTATATTGTTAACCATTTAACATTTGAGTCAGACCAAAACTGCTGCAGTTGTCGAGGAAAATGTAAATTTTCCGACCAAAGTAAGATTATTTTTGAAAATGTATCACTGGAATGACTTGCTCTTGGTCTGCATATGGGAATTGTCTATGAGAAAATTTAAATTTTCATGAAAAAATGTGATTGTTAGTCTTAATATAACACTTCTAGAATTTGGATATTTCTAACTTATCCTTCCTATTTTTTGCAGGTGACTGATGGGCGATGGCTTCTAAACTCTAAACGGACTCAGTTTTTCCTGCTACGCCTAATGGATTTACTAACATGGATTTTATAAAAATAAAAATCTTATGACCTGTGTTACTCTATAATCTAATTTTTGTATGGAAACAGTATATTTGAACTAAAACATGCTGATGTACGTTCGAAACATGATCAGCTACTACACACATCAATGGCTGACAGCTATGCCGGCGGCTGTTCTGGATCGACTGCCGACTGTTATCAACCGTATTCCTGAGGGCTCAGCTAATGTGCATCTCACATAAGCTCTATGTATCATTTGAGATTGGGTGGGATTTGAATCAAATATCAATAAATTAAATTTAATCTCTTAATTATACCCACACGTTTTGAAAAAACTGCAGGGATATTACAATCGCCTCCATCTGTCTGTCTGTCTATCCATCTCCTCAGAAAGCTTTTGGTAGAATTCAATCAAAATTATTGTGTAAATTACCGATATGCTTGTGGATTGGGAGACACCATTTACACTAGGCTCCATTCCCAGAGGGGTAGGGTTGATGGAAGACTGTCGAAGTTAAAGGAATATAACCAAATCTGGTGATTTACCATATCATGGCCCTATGGGTGTAGAATGTGAGACAACCTAATACATTAGGTTGTGACACTGCTCGGGTCGGAAGAGGCTGATGGGGGAGGGGCAAAACGTTAACTGAATTTGTTATGTGAGTAGCGGCGACAGCAGAGTGAAATCTACACAATGTAATGTGCACAAGATCAAGGTAAGAGATGAACTGCCCATATCTCATTTTAATGGGGAAAAATTAAAATTTATAAAGGAAAGCTGGTGAATATTTTAGAATTAGTTTGCCTTTGCTGACCTGGTGAGTTGGGCAGCAACCGCTTTCAGTCAAATCAAAGTACTTGAAATTGGTTTCAAAATATTCACCACGTTAGCAGTATCTATGGTTACCATGAAATTTGGAATTCAGGATTCAAAGTATATAAACTGATCGCAACATGCGCAAATCATCGATGGAGCTTATGTAGAGATGGGCGGGGCATAGATAAAAAATTATCCATTAGAAAATCTAAATTTCTGCTCTGTCCTTCCTTTTGTCAATTCCAGTTTTTACTATGTTTAACCCTTTCGTGACAAGTCCTGAAAACAATGTGGCATGGCAAATGATGGTTGTAGCCTAATTTCTCAATCCGAATGAAAATTACATTTTAGTATGATGACTGAATTAATTATACCTACCAACCTTATCTCTTTGAGTCCATTCATTATCCCCATACCTACCGTGTCTCCTTGAGTCCATTCATTATCTCCATGTTTTGAAAAAATGGGGATATAATTGCCTCCATCCACTTATCTGTATGTCCGTCATGCTATCTCCTCCCAAACATTTGGGTCGATTTCAACCAAATTTGGTATGGCGGTTACCCATATGATTGCGATTTGCAAGACAACATTTAGATTTGGCCCTGCCCACTGAAGGTCAGGGGGTGGGGTCCGAAGTTCAAATATCCAAAAAAAATGTCTCATATTTTACTCCCAAACTGTTGTGTGGAATTCAAAGAAATTTGGTGTGTTGGTTGGTTGCCCATATAATTGTGGATTGCCTGACATTTATTTCTTTGGGTTGGAGAAGGGGTTAAAAGGTCAAGAGATTTATTGTAAGCAGAGATTGGAGTCTTCCAGATTTATCTAGATTTCTGATAGACCACTCTCGCACACCAGTTGACACCCTCTCCATGAATTGAAATTAAGCCAAATGAGCCACTACGTTCAGATAGGACTAGTGATTACTAGATTCTACTTTAGCCCTTCAAATTTTCTATACAGACCAAGGGAAGACTATTTTTGAAATTTTACAACTGGAATGACTGGCTCAATTACCGAGCATTCTAGTGGTAAATTTTCAAAAAGTCTTGCTCTGCTAATCAACATTTCTTAAGATCACAGCAGAGGCATTCATTGGCCACCATGACCATTAAAGGGTTGACAAATGAAATTGTTACCATTGGGCTGGTCATTGTATTAACCCTGGTCAATTTCTACTAGCCTCTGGCTCATGTTAATTTTAACTCCTGCTCTCACAGATCACTTCCTCTGATGACATCCAGATTTTTCAAATCACTTCACTCCAGTCTCTGTGTAATGTAACTAATTCAAACAAATTTGGTATGTGATTATGGAGTGCAGAGGATACGCCCCCAGGGATGGGATGGGTAAAGAGGTCAAAGTGCATGGGGATTTGCTATAATGCGTCATCGACCAAGCAATCTAGTTATCACTCACTTACCATCATTGTCAAAGACTTGATGCTTGATAAATAACATTATGAACAGGAGTAATCAGAGATTGTAAACCACCGCCGAGACCACCATACCATTTTTGTCATATCAAAATTTGTTAAATCTTTATGTATGATCACGCAGATCACAGCCAAAGTCTGGAAACCCTTGTTTAGGTTATATTGGTTTGTTGTGTTCAAATTTTTAACGAATCGGATCAGTAGTTTTTTAGATGCAATACTGGACGCATGCACACACATAATACCCTCTTTCCCCTTAGGGCAAGGGTAATAATCCAGGAATGAATAGCAATAAAGATCAGTAGTACCTGCAATCTAAAGAAACAATCTGTTGAGTATATTTTGACAAATTTAATTGGAATCTATTGTTGTCCAAAACAACACCAGTTTCCAATCAAATTGGACTCGATATATTCAACAAATCTACTATACATACTCCAGTCTGATTACCTAAGATGAGATTCTCTCTCTCCCTCTCACTTCGAGTAAACTTTATTTGATATTTACACTAATAGCTTAAAAATAATACAGTATTTAACCCTTTAATACGCAAGCTTTACCACTGGAACATGTTGTCACCTAATGCAGCAACATCTTCCAGTTCAATCGATCTCAAAATATTCAACAATTTAATCACCAGTCCTACTAAGTAATATGACACTCTTACACAGAAGAAACTGTATTTGACATACATGTAGTTTACAATGGCAACTTATACAATAAGTGATTCGAAATAAAATGGTACAGTAGATTTACATCAAGCGCATCAGATTTAACCCTTACCACTCTTATGTCAATATTCTATCTTTTAATGTGCCAATAGCCGGGAAAATTGGTACTGTTCTACTTCTAATAGAAACTGGTGTACATTTTTTAACAACTTTGGTTTAGTAGATGATGTTGCTATCTACGACAGCAACATCTTCCACCAAATTTGTTGAGACAAGAACACCAGTTCTTTTAATTTAATTTGAAAATTTAAAATTTTGACAGAATGGTAGAGGTTAATAAAATAGTGCAGAAGATAGAATTACAGAATCATCATTTTCATGAAATCTCAACCAGATAACTGTCCTATTCGCCATATGATCCTGAAGAAAAAAACAGGGGAAACATTTACAAGATGAAAGAACAATAGAAAACGGAAATAAAACTGGATTCTGGAACAGTCAACAAAGGTGATTTCAAATGGCAATAGCAAGCTAATGTCTCATGACTCGCATTACTTTAATAATGCATGTTACGGGCCCGTATTGACCCAGTAGCATCCCCCGTAACATGCGTTGACCCAGTAGCGGCCCCGTAACACGCGGTATCATGATAGATGATTGAGGAACAGAAATTAGACCGTAGACGCACGACAATATCTCCCTAGAAGCTAAATGACGGTTGTGATATAATGGTATTAATGGGCAAGCTATGTAAGGATGCACTTTAAATCTTGTAGGTGTCAGTGTAGCTATTCAGCTGAATGTAATATTTTACCGACGCAATTATAAATTAGGTTAGACATTCTCACTAAGCGATTCCGGCCATCAGGGAATCGAGTACTCGGTTAAATAAAGGAATCGACACGCTATCGTTGACGATTTTACGCTAGGAATTTCATTCACAGAAAACCATTTATATTTTCCCGTAGAAATTTGTAAACAAACTGAATTAACCAATCAACAGTGGATTTATAAAATTCAGTCATCTGCCGTAATGTAACGCTACGTTTGATTGGATAAAACGCCCGTAATGCTTGCGTATTTAGCGATCGAAAACTGGTGCTCTTAAAACCGTCAAGACGGCGCGTAGGTCTCTAGGCAAGTTTATTGAAAACCGTCCAGACGGCTCGTAGGTTTATTTGTACGCTTTTTGCGCGCCGTCTAGACGGCTCGTAGGTTCCTTAGGGTTAAAATCAATGCTACTTTTGACATAAAATGTCGCCTTGAAAATATGGAAATCATGTGATATTAGGAATGCGGTCAGATCAGCAGTTGTGTTTACTAGAATTCGTCTAATATCTATTTTCATTGGCTTGTACGGGAGAATTTATCCAATCAGAACAGAGAAATAATATTTCTCTTCAGTAAAAATTGATAATAGAACAGTGTTTACTCTCGTATTGCGCATTAATTTTGCAATGCCGACCAACATTAAATGATCCAAAACGGAATCAGAATTAAAATGAGATAAAGCGCTTCATACGTTGCCGAGCAGCTGACTCTTTTGCGATTGGAGGCGCCGTGTTCTCGCGAGATTTTATACATTAACGGGAGTTTGTTATCAAACCGGTATGGATCAGACCTAAAGTACAATACTTAGTTCCTATCATGCAATGATAATATGTAGTATTCAGAGTTCCGAGTCTAGAATATTTTATCCAAGTGCTCGCTCTAATTAAAAACAATCTTTTGCGTTTGGAGGCAAATCACGTGATTTATATCTTTTCTGGACGCCATTTTATGTCAAATTCCGGATTAATTTTGATGTAATAAATGATCTTTATTAATGGATACGCAATATTTAGCCGCTCCAATTTAATAATTTCACTTCCGCGATGATGTTTTGAAGTATATATTAAACATTGTCATAAGGCGGCGAGAATTTGTACCGTTGAATTTACGTGGTATCATTAATTTTTATTACGAAAGTTGAAATGTGCTCAAAGACTATACTCAATTATAGGATGCACCTCTTTCCTAGAACATGTAATATGACCCAAAAAAATGCGTCCATTAGTCGAATTTTAATGGTAGACCTTTCCACTTTATCAAACATGACATTATAATCAACTACGCGACGTGTAGAATGACATCATAATGAACAAGAGGCCCAAGGGGCCTGTATCACTCACCTGGACCATAGGCATTTCAACTAGAATGTTCATTAACAATAAGTAGAACTCTAATGACTTGAGCAGACTTGTAACAAGAAGAGGCCATGTTTCTTAATGTATCAACTTCTCTTGAACAAACTTTAGTGGCCCTTAGTCATCAACATCATCACCCAAATTTCGGCCCGATCACTTAAGCAGTTCTGGAGAAGTCGGTTTCTCGAGGCCGTTGACCCATTTGACCAATCAGGTTCCCTTGAACAAACTTGGTTCAGCTCTTGCCCTAGATCATATTCTATGGGGTTTGCATCAATCCCACAAGCGGTTTCGAAGAAGATTTTTAAAGACGTTTCTAAAAATCGGCCAAAATCCAAGATGGCCACCAGCCCAATTGGCCGATCGGCTTCGTTTGAACAAACTCCAATCTCTATGCTCTAAGGATGCTTCCTACCAAATATAATTGAAATTGTCCCAGTAGTTCTCGAGAAGACATTTTAAGTTTCCCAATGCTTTAGTATGGGAGCTTATGGCGGGAAAATGATTCAAGATGGCCACCAAACTGTTTATCTGACCCTTTCGAAAATTACAAATTTGATATCAGAATACCCAAAAACACATAAAACCGATTTCGGCCTCAAAATCCATCAAATAAAAAAATCCAATATGGCCGCCAAACGCTATATTTTGATTGGCCCACAGCGGCCATGTTTTTTTACGGTTCAACTTCTCTCGAACAAACTTTAATGGCCCTTCATCCCTAATCATATCTGCCAAATTTTGATCCGATCCGTTCAGCGGTTCTGGAGAATTGTTATTTTCGCTCCACCGAACCATTTGACCAATCACGTTCCCTTGGACAAACTTTGTTCAGCTCTTGCCCAAGATCATATTTCATGAGTTTTGCATCAATCCCCACCACAGTTTCGGAGATTTTTAGACATTTCCTAAAATCGGTCGAAATCCAAGATGGCCACTGGCCAAATTGGCCGATCGACTTCCTTTGAACAAACTTGGATCCATATGCCCCAAGGATGCTTTCTGCCAAATATAATTGAAATCGGCCCAGTGGTTCTTGAGAAGTCGCTTAAAGGAAAAGTTGACAGACAGACAGTCACCACGGCATAAGCTCACTTGGCCTTTCAGGCCAGGTGAGCTAATGAAGTCATGAATGACGTCGATAATAAGTACGTCACAAACGCATTTTAATATTTTGAAACTAATTTGACTGGGCGCTGTTGCTGCCAAATATAAAACAGCTTACCTGACTGTATAGTTTTCTGGAAATTGATAGTCAGAAAGTTCTGAGATCAATCGATCCCAACACGAGCACGGTGTGGGTGGACCTTAGCTAGAGATAGCGGGGCATAGCTAAAACTGGATAGGTCCATTGCTTCCAGCCTGTCAACGTGTTTCCAAAATAAAAAATTAAACTTTAATAATGTCTTCCAATCCAAATATGTTAGTAAATATTCAACTGTGAGTTTTATATTGTTTTGTAAACATGATATGTTAATTGTGAGCTATAGTGTAGCTGATATGTGTTTTGACAAGTACTTGACAAATACAGACACTACATTTGTATGTACATTTGTATGTACTTAAGTCACAAAGGATCTTATAAGCAATACCTTGCTTCTGCTGGCGCAGCGTCGTAACTTCCATCTGAGTTGCCTGCCCTTGTTGATGAGTTCTGTTCAATTCCTGATTAACTTCATGGATCTCATGGTTTACACGATCCACCGCCGGCTGAAAATAACGAATTGTTTCAGCTTCAGATTAAGGAAAGGCACCATTCCATTTATAGTAAACTCGAATTTCTTCAAGAGAAAATGTCCATTTGCAGAGCAAAAAGAAGATTATATTTTTTAATTTACCACTGGAATGACTGGCTCAGTTATCGAGCCAGTCATTCCAGTGGTAAATTTTCAAAGATAGTCTTCTCTTTGTCTACAAATGGACATTTCTGAAGACCAGTTGAGAAGTGATTTTTGTCTGACACGAGTGTTACAGGGTTAAAGACACTAAGGTGAATGCTCGTCACGTAATCTGGCAAACTTAGACACTAAGGTGAATGCTCGTCACGTAATCTGGCAAACTTAAAGACACTAAGGTGAATGCTCGTCACGTAATCTGGCAAACTTAGACACTAAGGTGAATGCTCGTCACATAATCTGGCAAACTTAAAGACACTAAGGTGAATGCTCGTCACGTAATCTGGCAAACTTAAAGACACTAAGGTGAATGCTCGTCACGTAATCTGGCAAACTCAATATCCACTCAGAGAAAGCAATTGCATCTGTCACTCAATTATGTCACTGGTTAGCTGATGTCACAAGCATAATGACGTATCTAGCTCTGTCAGGAACTTCGAAGCAGCTGTCAGTGGTGTACAAATTCTTTGATGAGTTTACAAATTAATAAGCTTTGAACATACTGTTACTAATTTGACAGGGAGCTGTTGCCATAGGCAGCAACAGCACCCAGTCAAATTAGGAAATCAAAGTATTCAACAGCTTACCTGCCTTACCTGCAGTTACCTTCAAATTTTGATTCTAGGAATTCATGTTTCAAAATATATAAATCCACTCAAACACGCGTAAAGAGTGAGCGGAGCTCAGGTAGAAATAGGCGGGGCATAGATAGAAATGGATCCTTCTGGTATTGTGGTGAGGGGACAAGGACATCTTTCTCTGAAAGATTTTGGAAACTTAACCTATTAAAAAGACAATAAAAAGGACTGATGAGCACGTCTACCCATCCCATCCCTGCAAACACACAGCCAGTCATGCATACCCCTCTACCCACCCCATCTCAATACACACAAACGCACAGGCAGCCACACACACACCTCTCCCTATCCTATTCCCACAAACACTCAGCCATTCATACATACACCTCTACCCATCCCATCTCAATACACACAAACACACACGCAGCCACACACACATCTACCCATCCCATCCCCACAAACACACAGCCAGTCATGCATACACCTCTACCCATCCCATCTCAATACACACAAACACACACGCAGCCACACACACCTCTACCCATCCCATCCCCACAAACACAGCAATTCATCCATACACCTCTACCCATCCCATCCCCACAAACACACAGCCATTCATGCATACACCTCTACCCATCCCATCTCAATACACACAAACACACACGCAGCCACACACACCTCTACCCATCCCATCCCCACAAACACACCAATTCATCCATACACCTCTACCAATCCCATCCCCACAAACACACAGCCATTCATGCATACATCTCTACCCATCCCATCTCAATACACACAAACACACACGCAGCCACACACACCTCTACCCATCCCATCCCCAAAAACACAGCAATTCATCCATACACCACTACCCATCCCATCCCCACAAACACACAGCCATTCATGCGTACACCTCTACCCATCCCATCTCAATACACACAAATGCACAGGCAGCCACACACACCTCTACCCATCCCATTTCCACAAACACAGCAATTCATCCATACACCTCTACCCATACCATCCCCACAAACACACAGCCATTCATGCGTACACCCCTACCCATCCCATCCCCACAAACACACAGCCATTCATCCATACACCTCTACCCATACCATCCCCACAAACACACAGCCATTCATGCATACATCTCTACCCATCCCATCTCAATACACACAAACACACAGGCAACCACACACACCTCTACCCATCCCATCCCCACAAACACAGCAATTCATCCATACACCTCTACCCATCCCATCTCAATACACACAAATGCACAGGCAGCCACACACACCTCTACCCATCCCATTTCCACAAACACAGCAATTCATCCATACACCTCTACCCATACCAACCCCACAAACACACAGCCATTCATGCATACACCTCTACCCATCCCATCCCCACAAACACAGAGCCATTCATGCATACACCTCTACCCATCCCATCTCAATACACACAAACGCACACACAGCCACACACCTCTACCCATCCCATCCCCACAAACACAGCAATTCATCCATACACCTCTACCCATCCCATCCCCACAAACACACAGGCAGCCACACACACACCTCGACCCATCCCATCTCAATACACACAAACACACAGCCATTCATGCGTACACCCCTACCCATCCCATCCCCACAAACACACAGCCATTCATCCATACACCTCTACCCATACCATCCCCACAAACACACAGCCATTCATGCATACATCTCTACCCATCCCATCTCAATACACACAAACACACAGGCAACCACACACACCTCTACCCATCCCATCTCAATACACACAAACACACACGCAGCCACACAAACCTCGACCCATCCCATCTCAATACACACAAACACACAGCCATTCAGGCATACACCGCTACCCATCCCATCTCAATACACACAAACACACTGGCAGCCACACACACCTCTACCCATCCCATTCCCACAAACACACAGCCATTCACACATACACCTCTACCCATCTCATCCCCATAAACACACAGCCATTCATGCATACACCTCTACCCATCCCATCTCAATACACACAAACACACAGGCAACCACACACACCTCTACCCATCCCATCTCAATACACACAAACACACAGCCATTCAGGCATACACCGCTACCCATCCCATCTCAATACACACAAACACACTGGCAGCCACACACACCTCTACCCATCCCATTCCCACAAACACACAGCCATTCACGCATACACCTCTACCCATCCCATCCCCACAAACACAGCAATTCATGCATACATCTCTACCCATCCCATCTCAATACACACAAACACACACGCAGCCACACACACCTCTACCCATCCCATCCCCACAAACACAGCAATTCATCCATACACCTCTACCCATCCCATCCCACAGACACACAGCCATTCATGCATACACCTCTACCCATCCCATCTCAATACACACAAATGCACAGGCAGCCACACACACCTCTACCCATCCCATTTCCACAAACACAGCAATTCATCAATACACCTCTACCCATCCCATCCCCATAAACACACAGCCATTCATGCATACACCTCTACCCATTCCATCTCAATACACACAAAAACACAGCCATTCAGGCATATACCGCTACCCATCCCATCTCAATACACACAAACACACTGGCAGCCACACACACCTCTACCCATCCCATTCCCACAAACACACAGCCATTCACACATACACCTTTACCCATCCCATCCCCACAAACACAGAGCCATTCATGCATACACCTCTACCCATCCCATCTCAATACACACAAACACACAGGCAACCACACACACCTCTACCCATCCCATCTCAATACACACAAACACAGCCATTCAGGCATACACCGCTACCCATCCCATCTCAATATACACACACACACACCTCTACCATCCCATTCCCACAAACACACAGCCATTCACGCATACACCTCTACCCATCCCATTCCCATACACACACAAATGAACAGGCATTCATGCATACACCTCTACCCATCCCATCTCAATACACACAAACACACAGGCAGCCACAGACACACCTCTACCCATCCAATCCCCACAAACACACATATGCAGCCATGCATACACCTCTACCCATCCCATTCCCATACACACACATACACCTCTACCCATCCCATTCCCATACATACACATAGGCAGCCACGAGTACACATCCACCCATTCCATTCCCATAAACACAAACACACATCCAGTCTACCCATCCCATTCCCATACACACAAACACACATCCAGTTATGCATACACATCTACTCATCCCATTCCCTTACACACAAACACACAGACAGTCATGCATACGCCTAGGCCTGGGCGGTATACCGGTTTCACACTGTCTCACGTTTTTTTATGGCAACGGTTTAAAAACCATTACGAAAATTTAAAAAAACCGAAAAACTATCCGTAAGATCGGCATTGCGCGAAATCTGGTGACTGTCCTAAACTAGTTTGTTCTTGACTTGAAGTTTAATATTATCATCTGGTGGGTAACCATTTGCTAATAGGGCCATAAAAAATACAGTCATCTTTAACTATTAGCCATGGGAAAGCAATGGTGTTGGTAAAACCCCAACAAATCGGCCGAGGACGACACTCGGCAAATATGATTTGATTTGCCAACAGTGAATTTTACATGACATAAGCTCTGCAGTTTCAGGGTAAGATTGAATAATTTGAAAATCTATCAATTTCTTCTTTGTAACAAATAATCCTTTTATCAAATCGAGTTTGTACTATGTTTAATTAGGATTCCAAATGTGACACGATGCAAAAAAATTCAAGAAAAGCGCTACGAAAACAACAATGCTATACAATGAACTCCCAATCCGAACATTTTATTATTTCCCTTAGATTTTGACAAACATAAAATGATCCATCACAGAATAAGACATATGAGACAAATTGCTTGAACGCCCGAGAAATGAAAACGATTAAGTCGCTTATGTTGGCAGAGCAGTTGCAAGCAAAATAAACCTCTTAGCCTCTCAAATACATGCAGGCGTAATGTGATTGGTTGTTAACAAAATTCTTCCGCCGGGATATTCACTACTATTGATTTTATGAATGAAATTCCTGTAAATCGTAGTATTTTTGTTAACACGTGACTTTTTTGCTCGATAGAGTTAGACTCACATTATTTTGTTTTACGGACTGGCCCGGTCCTTTTCATCTTCGTATATCTTCCAGACTATGGAGTATTTATTTAAGTAGATTTAAGTTAGATTCACGCGAATCATTGTGTTTACGTTGTCAAATTATCATAATCTCTATTATATGGCATATGAACCTTGAAAAATAGTCAAACACAGCTTTTTGTGAGAATTCTTGAGATATGATTTCCAGGAAATGACTACCCTTTACCGTAGTTACGTGCTGAATGACATTCACCTGCATGAATGACAGTTTATTGAGGAGTATTACTAAATACCGAGTACTCGAATACAAACACATGACTTACTAGACTAGATCATACTGTAGGTGGTTATATGAACACCTAACCGTATCAGCGCTACTCTACTAGGAGCCAAAACTCGCTCTCATATCCGGGTTCTACTGACAATCGTTAGATTTTACTACGCTTTCGAAAAGTGATCTAATAACAATGTTGCAAATCAAGTTTTTAGTAGTTAGTGTTATTTTCATGACATCACATGAACCAGACTTCATTTATTTTATTTATTTTAACTACTAGTTTGAGATAGTGTCGAAGTCAACAGTCGTACGTAGTTACCGTCCTAATTTCGTGGCAATTTATACCAGTTGACAAATCTCAAAATACATGTACTGTAGCTAACGAAAACGCCATATTTTCATATTTCTAATTATTTTCGATCATTCTAACCCCGTAAACCAGTATTTCGTTAATACCGGTTTAATTAGTGATACTGTCACCGGTTTTCTTTTAGACCAAATGCCCAGCCCTACAGACCCCTCTACCCATCCCATTCCCATACACACAAATGCACAGGCAGCCACACACACCTCTACCAATCCCATTCCCACAAACACACAGCCATTCATGCATACACGTCTACCCATCCCATCTCAATACACACAAATGCACAGGCAGCCACACACGGCTCTAACCATCCCATCCCCACACAGCCATTCATGCATACACCTCTACCCATTCCATCTCAATACACACAAACACACAGGCAGCCACACACACACCTCGACCCATCCCATTCCAACAAACACACAGCCAGTCATGCATACACCTCCACCCATCCTATTCCCATACACACACAAATGCACAGGCGCAGCCACACACACACACACACCTCTACCCATCCCATTTCTACAAACACACAGCCAGTCATGCATACAACACTACCCATCCCATTCTCATAAACACACAAATGCATAGGCGCAGCCACGCATACACCTCTAACCAACCCATTCCCATACACACACATAGGCAGCCACAGGTATACATCTATCCATCCCATTCCCATACACACACACATAGGCAGCCACATGTACACATCTACCCATCCCATTCCCATACACACGCATAGGCAGCCATGCGTACACCTCTACCCATCCCATTCCCATACACACACGCAGCCACGCATACATCTCTACCAATCACATTCCCATACACACACATAGGCAGCCACACATACATCTCTACCCAGCCCATCCCATTCCCATACACACACACGCAGCCACGCATACATCTCTACCAATCCCATTCCCATACACACACATAGGCAGCAAGGCGTACCCCTCTACCCATCCCATTCCCATACACACACATAGGCAGCCATGCGTACACCTCTACCCATCCCATTCCCATACACACACATAGGCAGCCAAGCATACATCTCTACCCATACCATTCCCATACAACCGCATAGGCAGCCACGCATACATCCCTACCCATTCCATTCCCATACACACACATAGGCAGCCACTCATACACCTCTACCCATCCCATTCCCATACAACCGCATAGGCAACCACGCATACATCTCTACCCATCCCATTCCCATACACACGTATAGGCAGCCACGCATACATCTCTACCCATCCCATTCCATACACATGCATAGGCAGCCACACATACATCTCTACCCATCCGATTCCCATACACACACATAGGCAGCCACGCATACATCTCTACCCATCCCATTCCTATACACACACGCAGCCACGCATACATCTCTACCCATCCCATTCCCATACACACACATAGGCAGCCAAGCATACATCTCTACCCATCCGATTCCCATACACACACATATGCAGCCAAGTATACATCTCTATCCATCCCATTCCCAGACACACATAGGCAGCCAAGCATACATCTCTACCCATCTCATTCCCAAACACACACATAGGCAGACAAGCATACATCTCTACCCATCCCAATCCCAAACACACATATAGGCAGCCAAGCATACATCTCTACCCATCCCATTCTCAAACACATACATAGGCAGCCAAGCATACATCTCTACCCATCCCATTCCCAGACACACATAGGCAGCCAAGCATACATCTCTACCCATCCTATTCCCAAACACACATATAGGCAGCCAAGCATACATCTCTACCCATCCCATTCCCAAACACACACATATGCAGCCAAGCATACATCTCTACCTATCCCATTCCCATACACACGCATAGGCAGCCACGCATACATCTCTACCTATCCCATTCCCATACACATGCATAGGCAGCCATGCGTACACCTCTACTCATCCCATTCCATACACACATGCAGCCACGCATACATCTCTACCCATCCCATTCCCATACACACGCATAGGCTGCCACGCATACATCTCTACCCATCCCATTCCCATACACACACATAGGCAGCCACGCATACATCCCTACCCATTCCATTCCCATACACCCAAACACATAGGCAGCCACTCGTACACCTCTACCCATCCCATTCTCATACAACCGCATAGGCAGCCACTCATACATCTCTACCCATCCCATTCCCATACACACGCATAGGCAGCCACGCATACATCTCTACCCATCCCATTCCATACACACGCATAGGCAGCCACACATACATCCCTACCCATTCCATTCCCATACACCCCAACACATAGGCAGCCACTCGTACACATATACCCATCCCATTCCCATACAACCGCATAGGCAGCCACGCATACATCTCTACCCATCCCATTCCCATACACACGCATAGGCAGCCACGCATACATCTCTACCCATCCCATACACACGCATAGGCAGCCACACATACATCTCTACCCATCCGATTCCCATACACACACATAGGCAGCCACGCATACATCTCTACCCATCCCATTCCTATACACACACAGGCAGCCACGCATACATCTCTACCTATCCCATTCCCATACACACGCATAGGCAGCCATGCATACATCTCTACCTATCCCATTCCCATACACATGCATAGGCAGCCATGCGTACACCTCTACCCATCTCATTCCCAAACACACACATAGGCAGACAAGCATACATCTCTACCCATCCCAATCCCAAACACACATATAGGCAGCCAAGCATACATCTCTACCCATCCCATTCTCAAACACATACATAGGCAGCCAAGCATACATCTCTACCCATCCCATTCCCAGACACACATAGGCAGCCAAGCATACATCTCTACCCATCCTATTCCCAAACACACATATAGGCAGCCAAGCATACATCTCTACCCATCCCATTCCCAAACACACACATATGCAGCCAAGCATACATCTCTACCTATCCCATTCCCATACACACGCATAGGCAGCCACGCATACATCTCTACCTATCCCATTCCCATACACATGCATAGGCAGCCATGCGTACACCTCTACTCATCCCATTCCATACACACATGCAGCCACGCATACATCTCTACCCATCCCATTCCCATACACACGCATAGGCTGCCACGCATACATCTCTACCCATCCCATTCCCATACACACACATAGGCAGCCACGCATACATCCCTACCCATTCCATTCCCATACACCCAAACACATAGGCAGCCACTCGTACACCTCTACCCATCCCATTCTCATACAACCGCATAGGCAGCCACTCATACATCTCTACCCATCCCATTCCCATACACACGCATAGGCAGCCACGCATACATCTCTACCCATCCCATTCCATACACACGCATAGGCAGCCACACATACATCCCTACCCATTCCATTCCCATACACCCCAACACATAGGCAGCCACTCGTACACATATACCCATCCCATTCCCATACAACCGCATAGGCAGCCACGCATACATCTCTACCCATCCCATTCCCATACACACGCATAGGCAGCCACGCATACATCTCTACCCATCCCATACACACGCATAGGCAGCCACACATACATCTCTACCCATCCGATTCCCATACACACACATAGGCAGCCACGCATACATCTCTACCCATCCCATTCCTATACACACACAGGCAGCCACGCATACATCTCTACCTATCCCATTCCCATACACACGCATAGGCAGCCACGCATACATCTCTACCTATCCCATTCCCATACACATGCATAGGCAGCCATGCGTACACCTCTACTCATCCCATTCCATACACACATGCAGCCACGCATACATCTCTACCCATCCCATTCCCATACACACGCATAGGCTGCCACGCATACATCTCTACCCATCCCATTCCCATACACACACATAGGCAGCCACGCATACATCCCTACCCATTCCATTCCCATACACCCAAACACATAGGCAGCCACTCGTACACCTCTACCCATCCCATTCTCATACAACCGCATAGGCAGCCACTCATACATCTCTACCCATCCCATTCCCATACACACGCATAGGCAGCCACGCATACATCTCTACCCATCCCATTCCATACACACGCATAGGCAGCCACACATACATCCCTACCCATTCCATTCCCATACACCCCAACACATAGGCAGCCACTCGTACACATATACCCATCCCATTCCCATACAACCGCATAGGCAGCCACGCATACATCTCTACCCATCCCATTCCCATACACACGCATAGGCAGCCACGCATACATCTCTACCCATCCCATACACACGCATAGGCAGCCACACATACATCTCTACCCATCCGATTCCCATACACACACATAGGCAGCCACGCATACATCTCTACCCATCCCATTCCTATACACACACAGGCAGCCACGCATACATCTCTACCCATCCCATTCCCATACACACACATAGGCAGCCAAGCATACATCTCTACCCATCCGATTCCCATACACACACATAGGCAGCCACGCATACATCTCTACCCATCCCATTCCCAGACACACACATATGCAGCCAAGCATACATCTCTACCCATCCCATTCCCAAACACACACATAGGCAGCCAGGCATACATCTCTACCCATCCCAATCCCAAACACACATATAGGCAGCCAAGCATACATCTCTACCCATCCCATTCCCAGACACACACATATGCAGCCAAGCATACATCTCTACCCATCCCATTCCCAAACACACACATAGGCAGCCAGGCATACATCTCTACCCATCCCAATCCCAAACACACATATAGGCAGCCAAGCATACATCTCTACCCATCCCATTCCCAAACACACACATAGGCACCCAAGCATACATCTCGACCCATCCCATTCCCAGACACACATAGGCAGCCAAGCATACATCTCTACCCATCCCATTCCCAAACACACACATAGGCAGCCAAGCATACATCTCTACCCATCCCATTCCTATACACACACAGGCAGCCACGAAAACATCTCTACCCATCCCATTCCCATACACACACATAGGCAGCCAAGCATACATCTCTACCCATCCGATTCCCATACACACACATAGGCAGCCACGCATACATCTCTACCCATCCCATTCCCAGACACACACATATGCAGCCAAGCATACATCTCTACCCATCCCATTCCCAGACACACATAGGCAGCCAAGCATACATCTCTATCCATCCCATTCCCAAACACACACATAGGCAGCCAGGCATACATCTCTACCCATCCCAATCCCAAACACACATATAGGCAGCCAAGCATACATCTCTACCCATCCCATTCCCAAACACACACATAGGCACCCAAGCATACATCTCTACCCATCCCATTCCCAGACACACATAGGCAGCCAAGCATACATCTCTACCCATCCCATTCCCACACACATATAGGCAGCCAAGCATACATCTCTACCCATCCCATTCCCAAACACACACATAGGCAGCCAAGCATACATATCTACCCATCCCATTCCCAAACACACATATAGGCAGCCAAGCATACATCTCTCCCCATCCCATTCCCAAACACACACATAGGCAGCCAAGCATACATCTCTACCTATCCCATTCCCATACACACACATAGGCAGCCAAGCATACATCTCTACCTATCCCATCCCCAAACACACATATAGGCAGCCAAGCATACACCTCTACCCATCCCATTCCCAAACACACACATAGGCAGCCAAACATACATCTCTACCCATCCCATTCCCAAACACACATATAGGCAGCCAAGCATACACCTCTACCCATCCTATTCCCAAACACACACATAGGCAGCCAAGCATACATCTCTACCCGTCCCATTCCCAGACACACATAGGCAGCCAAGCATACATCTCTACCCATCCCATTCCCAAACACACACATAGGCAGCCAAGCATACATCTCTACCCATCCCATTCCCAAACACACATATAGGCAGCCAAGCATACATCTCTACCCATCCCATTCCCATACACACACATAGGCAGCCAAGCATACATCTCTACCTATCCCATTCCCAAACACACACATAGGCAGCCAAACATACAGCTAGTTAATATTAATCCACGCTTCTAACAAATCATGTTATGGGAAACAAGAGGCCCACCTGGAGCACCATCAATTTTTGTCAAAATTGTTGGTGGGTGTTTTAGCAGTCTTTTAAATGAGTTTGTGGACATTTTTGCAAGTGAAATATGGCCGCCAAACACACTACATTTTGATTGTCCCACGGCGCCCATGTTTTTTTGATGGATTAACTTCCCTTGAACAAATTTTAATGGCCCAAATTTCGGCCAGATCCCTTCAGCGGTTCTGGAGGAGTCGTTTTCGAGAAAACTAGGTCATCCAAGATGGTCGCCGAACCATTTGGTCAATCAAGTCCTCTTGAACAAACTTGGCTTACTTCTTGGCCTAGATGAAGATTCCCCAAGCGGTTTCGGAGATTTTTAAAGACATTTCCTAAAATCGGCCTAAATCCAGAATGGCCGCCAGGCAAATTGGCAGATCGGGTTCATTTGCACAAACTTGGATCCCTATGCCCTAAGGATGCTTCCTGCCAAAACATAATTGAAATCGGCCGAGTAGTTCTCGAGAAGACATTTTAGATCTTCCATTGCTTTAGCATGGGAGCTTTTGATGAGAAAATTATCCAAGATGCCCGTCAAACTGTTTATCCGACAATTTCAAAAATTGCAAATTTGAACTTAGAATACCCAAAATCATATATAGAACCAATTTTGGCCTCAAAATCCATCAAATAAAAAAATCAAATATGGCTGCCAAACAGGCTACATTTTGATTGGGCCATTGCGGCCATGTTTTTTGATGGAGTAACTTCCCTTGAACAAACTTTAATGGCCCTTAGTCCCTGATCATATCTCCCCAAATTTCGGCCTGATCCCATCAGTGGTTCTGGAGAAGTCGTTTTCGGGAAAACTAGGTTATCCAAGATGGCCACCGAACCATTCCGTCAATCAAGTCATCTTGAGCAAACTTGGCTTATGTCTTTCCCTAGATGAGGTTTCATAAGTTTTGAATCGATTCCCCAAGCGATTTCGGAGAAGATTTTTAAAGACATTTCCAAAAATCGGGCGAAATCCAAGATGGCCACCGCCCAAATCAGCCGCGATCGGCTTCATTTGAACAAATTTGGATCCCTATGCCCTAAGGATGCTTCCTGCTAAGTATAATTGAAATTGGCCTAGTAGTTCTCCAGAAGAAGACATTTTAAATTTCCCATTGCTTTAGTATGGGTGCCTTTGGCGGGAAAATAATCCAAGATGGCCACCAAAACGTTTATCTGACAGTTTTGAAAATGGTAAATTTGAGCTCCGAATACCCAAAACCATATATAGAACCAATTTCGGCCTCAAAATCCATCAAATAAAAAAATCTAATATGGCCGCCAAACACGCAACATTAACATTGGTCCACCGCGGCCATGTTTTTTGACGGATCAACTTCCCTTGAACTTTAATGGCCCTTAGTCCCTGATCATATCTCCCAAATTTCAGCCTGATCCTTTCGGCGGTTCTAGAGGTCGTTTTTGGGAAAACTAGGTCATCCAAGATGGTCACCGAACCGTTTGGTCAATCAAGTCTTCTTGAACAAACTTGGCTTACCTCTTTCCCTAGATGATGTTTCATGAGTTTTGAATCGATTCCAAAAGTGGTTTCGGAGAAGATTTTTAAAGACGTTTCCTAGAATCGACCGAAATCCAAGATGGCCACCGGCCAAATTGGCCGATTGGCCCCATTTGAACAAATTTGGATCCCTATGCCCTAAGGATGCTTCCTGCCAAATATAATTTAAATCGGCCCGGTGGTTCTTGAGAAGAAGTCGTTTAAAGGAAAAGTTGATGGACGGATGGATGACGGACGGACACACTATGGACAGTCGCCACGGCATAAGCTCACTTGGCCTTTCAGGCCAGGTGAGATAAAAACGGCAAATAAGAACAGGTCTCATGTCCACACTGATATTTTCCATTCTCCATGGATCAATTAAAAAAATTTCTAGCTCTATGATATGGATACAAATTCATGACTTGTAAACATCAAGATTTTCATGGGAGAATATGGGCAGATTCCACAGAAGTCTGCAATTCTAACTGATTTCTTGTAACATGGTGTCAAACTAATAAACCAGAAATGAATCCTCTCTGAAAACATTTCCTATTGATAAGATAACTGTAGCAAATCAGGACAAATTGTACAGACATGCAATCAAAACCCGTGTCTGGATTCACGCCATCCACATGCTAAATTTGAAGTGAAGGAATGCCAGCCTCTTTAGGGTTCTGACCTATAAACTTTTAGTTGGAACTTGCAGTCTGGCAAACAGCATTTATTTATATGTTCCTGATAAAGCGACCTATGCGATACCTACAACATTTGGCATTTGTTCCTAAATATGGAATATGGAACGTTTTCTCTGCAATCAATGGCTTGTCACAAAGCACTGATTAACCAAATGTGACGGGAATACCTTTAGGAATTCTAAATTTGAGGCATTGTACAACTTTTCTTTATGTTGTAAGGAATACTCTATTGAATATTTTGAAACTATTTTGACTGTGAGCTGCTACTCATCAAATGCAAAATGCAACTACTTCTCAGTTTGCACTAAATGCATTTTCCACCTTATCTGGACTAGTAGAGATTGTGACCATGTATTAAAGCTTTATACAAGTTATTGCTGAGCTGACTGTTGTAGTAAAGCACCCACCTGTACATTCTCACGTTCATCCAAGCTTGCCACCCACCTGTACATTCTCATGTTCATCCAAGCTTGCCACACACCTGTACATTCTCATGTTCATCCAAGCTTGCCACCCACCTGTACATTCTCATGTTCATCCAAGCTTGCCACACACCTGTACATTCTCATGTTCATCCATGCTTGCCACCCACCTGTACATTCTCATGTTCATCCAAGCTTGCCATCCACCTGTACACTCTCATGTTCATCCAAGCTTGCCATCCACCTGTACATTCTCATGTTCATCCAAGGTTGTCACACACCTGTACATTCTCACGTTCATCTTGCCACCCACCTGTACATTCTCATGTTCACCTAGGCTTGCCACCCACCTGTACATTCTCATGTTCATCCAAGCTTGCCACCCACCTGTACATTCTCATGTTCATCTTTCAACCCACCTGTACATTCTCATGTTCATCTTGCCACTCACCTGTACATTCTCATGTTCATCTTGCCACTCACCTGTACATTCTCATGTTCATTCAAGCTTGCCACACACCTGTACATTCTCATGCTCATCCAAACTTGCAACCCACCTGTACATTCTCATGTTCATCTTGCCCCTTACCTGTACATTCTCATGTTCATCCAAGCTTGCCACCAACCTGTACATTCTCATGTTCATCCAAACCTGCCACCCACCTGTACATTCTCATGTTCATCTTGCCACTCACCTGTACATTCTCATGTTCATCCAAGCTTGCCACCCACCTGTACATTCTCATGTTCATCCAAGCTTGCCACTCACCTGTACATTCTCATGTTCATCCAAACTTGCCACCCACTTGTACATTCTCATGTTCATCCAAGGTTGCCACCCACCTATACATTCTCATGTTCATCCAAGCTTGCCACACACCTGTACATTCTCATGTTCATCCAAGCTTGCCATCCACCTGTACATTCTCATGTTCATCCAAGCTTGCCACCCACCTGTACATTCTCATGTTCATCCAAGCTTCCCACACACCTGTACATTCTCATGTTCATCCAAGCTTGCCACCCACCTGTACATTCTCATGTTCATCCAAGCTTGCCACCCACCTGTACATTCTCATGTTCATCCAAGCTTGCCACTCACCTGTACATTCTCATGTTCATCAAAGCTTGCCACTCACCTGTACATTCTCATGTTCATCCAAGCTTGCCACCCACCTGTACATTCTCATGGTCATCCAAGCTTGCCACCCACCTGTACATTCTCATGTTCATCCAAGCTTGCCACACACCTGTACATTCTCATGTTCATCCAAGCTTGCCACCCACCTTACATTCTCATGTTCATCCAAGCTTGCCGCCCATCTGTACACTCTCATGTTCATCCAAGCTTGCCATCCACCTGTACATTCTCATGTTCATCCAAGGTTGTCACACACCTGTACATTCTCACGTTCATCTTGCCACCCACCTGTACATTCTCATGTTCACCTAGGCTTGCCACCCACCTGTACATTCTCATGTTCATCCAAGCTTGCCACCCACCTGTACATTCTCATGTTCATCTTTCAACCCACCTGTACATTCTCATGTTCATCTTGCCACTCACCTGTACATTCTCATGTTCATCTTGCCACTCACCTGTACATTCTCATGTTCATTCAAGCTTGCCACACACCTGTACATTCTCATGCTCATCCAAACTTGCAACCCACCTGTACATTCTCATGTTCATCTTGCCCCTTACCTGTACATTCTCATGTTCATCCAAGCTTGCCACCAACCTGTACATTCTCATGCTCATCCAAACTTGCAACCCACCTGTACATTCTCATGTTCATCCAAGCTTGCCACCCACCTGTACATTCTCATGTTCATCCAAGCTTGCCACTCACCTGTACATTCTCATGTTCATCCAAGCTTGCCACCCACTTGTACATTCTCATGTTCATCCAAGGTTGCCACCCACCTATACATTCTCATGTTCATCCAAGCTTGCCACACACCTGTACATTCTCATGTTCATCCAAGCTTGCCATCCACCTGTACATTCTCATGTTCATCCAAGCTTGCCACTCACCTGTACATTCTCATGTTCATCCAAACTTGCCACCCACTTGTACATTCTCATGTTCATCCAAGGTTGCCACCCACCTATACATTCTCATGTTCATCCAAGCTTGCCACACACCTGTACATTCTCATGTTCATCCAAGCTTGCCATCCACCTGTACATTCTCATGTTCATCCAAGCTTGCCACCCACCTGTACATTCTCATGTTCATCCAAGCTTCCCACACACCTGTACATTCTCATGTTCATCCAAGCATGCCACCCACCTGTACATTCTCATGTTCATCTTGCCACCCACCTGTACATTCTCATGTTCATCCAAGCTTGCCACTCACATGTACATTCTCATGTTCAGCCAAGCTTGCCACCCACCTGTACATTCTCATGTTCATCCAAGCTTGCCACCCACCTGTACATTCTCATGTTCATCCAAGCTTGCCACACACCTGTACATTCTCATGTTCATCCAAGCTTGCCACTCACCTGTACATTCTCATGTTCATCCAAGCTTGCCACCCACCTGTACATTCTCACATTCATCCAAGCTTGCCACCCACCTGTACATTCTCATGTTCATCCAAGGTTGTCACACACCTGTACATTCTCACGTTCATCTTGCCACCCACCTGTACATTCTCATGTTCACCTAGGCTTGCCACCCACCTGTACATTCTCATGTTCATCCAAGCTTGCCACCCACCTGTACATTCTCATGTTCATCCAAGCTTGCCATCCACCTGTACATTCTCATGTTCATCCAAGGTTGTCACACACCTGTACATTCTCATGTTCATCCAAGCTTGCCACCCACCTGTACATTCTCATGTTCATCCAAGCTTGCCACACACCTGTACATTCTCATGTTCATCCAAGCTTGCCACCCACCTGTACATTCTCATGCTCATCCAAGCTTGCCACACACCTGTACATTCTCATGTTCATCCAAGCTTGCCACACACCTGTACATTCTCATGTTCATCCAAGCTTGCCACCCACCTGTACATTCTCATGTTCATCCAAGCTTGCCACCCACCTGTACATCCTCATGTTCATCCAAGCTTGCCACACACCTGTACATTCTCATGTTCATCCAAGCTTGCCACCCACCTGTACATTCTCATGTTCATCCAAGCTTGCTACCCACCTGTACATTCTCATGTTCATCCAAGCTTGCCACCCACCTGTACATTCTCATGTTCATCCAAGGTTGTCACACACCTGTACATTCTCACGTTCATCTTGCCACACACCTGTACATTCTCAGGTTCATCTTGCCACACACCTGTACATTCTCATGTTCATCCAAGCTTGCCACACACCTGTACATTCTCATGTTCATCCAAGCTTGCCACCCACCTGTACATTCTCATGTTCATCCAAGCTTGCTACCCACCTGTACATTCTCATGTTCATCCAAGCTTGCCACCCACCTGTACATTCTCATGTTCATCCAAGGTTGTCACACACCTGTACATTCTCACCACACACCTGTACATTCTCATGTTCATCCAAGTTTGCCACCCACCTGTACATTCTCATGTTCATCTTGCCACCCACCTGTACATTCTCATGTTCATCCAAGCTTGCCACTCACCTGTACATTCTCATGTTCATCCAAGCTTGCCATCCACCTGTACATTCTCATGTTCATCCAAGGTTGCCAACCACCTGTACATTCTCACGTTCATCCAAGCTTGCCACCCACCTGTACATTCTCATGTTCATCCAAGCTTGCCACTCACCTGTACATTCTCATGTTCATCCAAGCTTGCCATCCACCTGTACATTCTCATGTTCATCCAAGGTTGTCACACACCTGTACATTCTCACGTTCATCTTGCCACACAGGTGTACATTCTCATGTTCATCTTGCCACCCACCTGTACATTCTCATGTTCATCCAAGCTTGCCACCCACCTGTACATTCTCATGTTCATCCAAGCTTGCCACCCACCTGTACATTCTCATGTTCATCTTGCCACACACCTGTACATTCTCATGTTCATCCAAGCTTGCCACCCACCTGTACATTCTCATGTTCATCCAAGGTTGTCACACACCTGTACATTCTCACGTTCATCTTGCCACCCACCTGTACATTCTCATGTTCACCTAGGCTTGCCACCCATCTGTACATTCTCATGTTCATCCAAGCTTGCCACCCACCTGTACATTCTCATGTTCATCCAAGCTTGCCATCCACCTGTACATTCTCATGTTCATCCAAGGTTGTCACACACCTGTACATTCTCATGTTCATCCAAGCTTGCCACCCACATGTACATTCTCATGTTCATCCAAGCTTGCCACACACCTGTACATTCTCATGTTCATCCAAGCTTGCCACCCACCTGTACATTCTCATGCTCATCCAAGCTTGCCACACACCTGTACATTCTCATGTTCATCCAAGCTTGCCACACACCTGTACATTCTCATGTTCATCCAAGCTTGCCACCCACCTGTACATTCTCATGTTCATCCAAGCTTGCCACACACCTGTACATTCTCATGTTCATCCAAGCTTGCCACCCACCTGTACATTCTCATGTTCATCCAAGCTTGCTACCCACCTGTACATTCTCATGTTCATCCAAGCTTGCCACCCACCTGTACATTCTCATGTTCATCCAAGGTTGTCACACACCTGTACATTCTCACGTTCATCTTGCCACACACCTGTACATTCTCAGGTTCATCTTGCCACACACCTGTACATTCTCATGTTCATCCAAGCTTGCCACACACCTGTACATTCTCATGTTCATCCAAGCTTGCCACCCACCTGTACATTCTCATGTTCATCCAAGCTTGCCACCCACCTGTACATTCTCATGTTCATCCAAGGTTGTCACACACCTGTACATTCTCACGTTCATCTTGCCACACACCTGTACATTCTCAGGTTCATCTTGCCACACACCTGTACATTCTCATGTTCATCCAAGTTTGCCACCCACCTGTACATTCTCATGTTCATCTTGCCACCCACCTGTACATTCTCATGTTCATCCAAGCTTGCCACCCACCTGTACATTCTCATGTTCATCCAAGCTTGCCACCCACCTGTACATTCTCATGTTCATCTTGCCACACACCTGTACATTCTCATGTTCATCCAAGCTTGCCACCCACCTGTACATTCTCATGTTCATCCAAGCTTGCCACCCACCTGTACATTCTCACGTTCATCCAAGCTTGCCACCCACCTGTACATTCTCATGTTCATCCAAGCTTGCCACTCACCTGTACATTCTCATGTTCATCCAAGCTTGCCATCCACCTGTACATTCTCATGTTCATCCAAGGTTGTCACACACCTGTACATTCTCACGTTCATCTTGCCACACAGGTGTACATTCTCATGTTCATCTTGCCACCCACCTGTACATTCTCATGTTCATCCAAGCTTGCCACCCACCTGTACATTCTCATGTTCATCCAAGCTTGCCACCCACCTGTACATTCTCATGTTCATCTTGCCACACACCTGTACATTCTCATGTTCATCCAAGCTTGCCACCCACCTGTACATTCTCATGTTCATCCAAGCTTGCCACCCACCTGTACATTCTCATGTTCATCTTGCCACCCACCTGTACATTCTCATGTTCATCCAAGCTTGCCACCCACCTGTACATTCTCATGTGCATCCAAGCTTGCCACCCACCTGTACATTCTCATGTTCATCTTGCCACACACCTGTACATTCTCATGTTCATCCAAGCTTGCCACCCACCCGTACATTCTCATGTTCATCCAAGCTTGCCACCCACCTGTACATTCTCATGTTCATCCAAGCTTGCCACCCACCTGTACATTCTCACGTTCATCCAAGCTTGCCACCCACCTGTACATTCTCATGTTCATCCAAGCTTGCCACTCACCTGTACATTCTCATGTTCATCCAAGCTTGCTATCCACCTGTACATTCTCATGTTCATCCAAGGTTGTCACACACCTGTACATTCTCACGTTCATCTTGCCACACAGGTGTACATTCTCATGTTCATCTTGCCACACACCTGTACATTCTCATGTTCATCCAAGCTTGCCACCCACCTGTACATTCTCATGTTCATCTTGCCACCCACCTGTACATTCCCATGTTCATCCAAGCTTGCCACCCACCTGTACATTCTCACGTTCATCTTGCCACCCACCTGTACATTCTCACGTTCATCTTGCCACCCACCTGTACATTATCATGTTCATCTTGCCACTCACCTGTACATTCTCATGTTCATCCAAGCTTGCCATCCACCTGTACATTCTCATGTTCATCTTGCCACACACCTGTACATTCTCATGTTCATCCAAGCTTGCCACCCACGTGTACTTTCTCACGTTCATCTTGCCACCCACCTGTACATTCTCACGTTCATCTTGCCACCCACCTGTACATTCTCATGTTCATCTTGCCACTCACCTGTACATTCTCATGTTCATCCAAGCTTGCCACCCACCTGTACATTCTCATGTTCATCTTGCCACTCACCTGTACATTCTCATGTTCATCCAAGCTTACCACCCACCTGTACATTCTCATGTTCATCCAAGCTTGCCACACACCTGTACATTCTCATGTTCATCTTGCCACACACCTGTACATGCTCATGTTCACCTAAGCTTGCCCTCCACCTGTACATTCTCATGTTCATCCAAGCTTGCCACTCACCTGTACATTCTCACGTTCATCTTGCCACTCACCTGTACATTCTCACGTTCATCTTGCCACACACCTGTACATGCTCATGTTCACCTAAGCTTGCCACCCACCTATATATTAAACGAAATCTAGGATTTCTTTTTTCACGAGAGAGTTGATACTTACCTCCCTAATACTTTTGATATTGCTAAATATTGGCGTTCACTCAATAAAACACTCAGATTAAAAACAGTTAGGTGCCCCTACTGGGCAGGTAGACAGAGGTAGTCAGGCGGATGCCGGCCCCACCCCCGCGCATGCGCCGACTACTACTTCCTCTGACTAATTTATTGGCTGACACACATGCAACTACTAAGAGCCTGAAGACCGAGCCTCTGTGGGGTGGAGAGGCCGGGTCCGTATCTAGGGAGGTAAGTATCAACTCTCTCGTGAAAAAAGAAATCCTAGATTTCGTTTATTTCACATCAAGAGTATACTTACCTCCCTAATACTTTTGATATTGCCAGAATTCGAAAGTGAATCTGGCGGGAGGGAGGCGAGGTCAAAAGACCAGCTCTTCCCTATAAGCTTTCACGCGTTTACGGCACTTAAAAACGTCTGAAAACTGTGTGAGAACACAGTCAGGATTTGACAAACCATCGGATAACACAACCGATGCATGAGAGATGACCGAATGTCATATGCGCTCCCACCCCCCCCCCCCCTCCTGGGAGGAAGACTAGATGACCTCAATGTCCTATACGCTCTCTACGTACTAGTGCCACGTACTACAGGACAGAGACGAAAGTACTCCATTTTCGTATACTCTCTATGAACCACAATCCACACAAACCATCACCATATTAATAATAACGGGTAATGTGACAATATATTTAACAATGAACAACACATAAACAAGACTGACCTTGTTGAACTTGGAAGCTGTCATCACGTTCCCAGTAGAGAAGCCTGATGCAGTCCCGACAAGTGGTTGTTACCATTACTTAAATGTGATGTATATAAGCAACGAGGAAACGCTCCTCATAAAACATACAGGCGATTATTGTTTCAAAATCGACAAGGCGAGAGGATTTGAGGTGTCACGGAGGTAATGGTCTGTAAAACTTGACTCACAGTGCCACTGAGCCACGGACATAATGTCATCCACAGGGACCCCACTAAACAGGGCAGTGGATGCCACGACACTGCGGACACTGTGAGCCTTGGCCACATCAACCTGTCTCCCGGTGGCGGATTTGTGACAAAACTGAATACATTCTACAATCCACCTGGAAATGGTGTCCTTAGACGCCCTGCCATGGGGTTCAATATATGACAACCATAACGCTGACTGGTCTGTACGCCACTCCGAAGTACGCTGTTTGTACCGGAGCAGCGCCCGTACGGGGCACCATACTTTAGAATTAGGATCATATCTAGTTAAAGATGGCAAAAAAATAGGTTGACCTGGATATTTCAAAGACTGATTCTTAGACAAGAAATTAATCCTAGGTAGAAGCTTAAGGCCTTCCCCTGTAACCACAAAACGGTCATCCTCGGCTGATAAGGCGTGAATCTCACTCCTACGCCTTGCCGAGGCCGCAGCAATTAAAAACACAGTTTTAAGAGTCAACAATTTCATAGAAATGGAAATCAAGTGGTTCAAAAGGCTTATCTCCTAGTACCTGAAGCACCAGAGATAAACTCCAAACTGGAATCAGAGGTGGATTCCTTGGTCTTAGATTGCCCATGCCTTTAATTAATACATTTAAAGTACTTACTTCATCACTCCCCCTGTTAGCCAAGCAAGGAATAACAGTCATTAAAGCTGACTTATAACCAGCAATAGAGTTAGGCTTGAGGCTATAGGCATCATATAGGTGACAGAGGAAATCAGCTACTACCTGAATAGATGAATCCATTGGATCAATACATCTTTTTGAGCACCACTCTGCAAATCTGTTGATTTTATAGTTATATGCTCTGGAGGTTGACCCCCTCCTGGCTTTGGCCATAAACATGGCCACTTGCTCCGAAAAGCCCTCCTTAATTCTAGATTCCTTGACAACATCCACGCAGTCAATCGGAACATTGACGGATTGTCGTGAAGGGCCTTGCCCTGGAAGATAAGGTCGTCCATCAGAGGCAGAGGAACCGGACTGCAGACCAGAAGGTCCAGCAGATCCGTATACCACGATCGGCTTGGCCAATCCGGGGCGATCAGAAGCACTTGGCACTCCTGCTGCCTGATTTTCTGAAGCACCTTTGGAATCAGGATTGCTGGAGGGAATGCGTATGCATACATTCCCGCCCAGCTGATAGCTAACGCATCTGTTGCAAAAGCGCTTGGGTCTGGAATCGGAGAGACGTACGTCGTCATCTTCGCATTCTTCTTCGTTGCGAACAAATCGATGTTGGGCTTCCCCCAATGGTCGAACAGACGATCCGCAACACATTGATTTAGTTGCCATTCCGTGGGTAAAATACTCATCCTTCGGCTCAATGAGTCTACTAGCAGATTTAGCCTTCCCCGAATATGAACTGCTCTCACGGTAATCCTGTGATCCAGGCACCAACAAAGCAGTTTCCAAGTCATCATACTTGTCTGAACGAATAAGAACAATCTTGCCCTGAACTTTCTGTAAGAAATGTTCCAGGCCCAGGACTACTGCTCTTAGCTCCAGTAGATTGATATGTTCCTTTGACTGATCCAGATCCCAAAGCCCTGATATTGTGGACTCTTCCAGACAAGCTCCCCACCCCTCCATCGATGCATCTGTATACACAGTCACCTGAGGGTGGGGAGGAGTTAGCAAAACCCCCAGCGAGAGATTCTCTATATTCAACCACCATTGCAGGTGGTGAATTAGAGGCGCCAACACTGACACGTTCGAGTCCAGCGAACCTGAACTCTGGGTCCACTGTGTCATGAGAAACAACTGGATCGGGCGCCTGCGTAAGGCCGCCTGCGGAATGACTGGTTCCAATGAAACCATCAAACCCAGCATTCTCAAGTAAACCCGTGCCAGGACATGACGACTGTCGCACACCGACTGTATTAAGGAGATGAGTCCCTGAACCCTCTCCTGAGTAGGATAAACATATCCCGTCTCCAGATCGAAGAACATGCCCAGGTAAACAAACTTCTGGGATGGAGTCAGCTCTGATTTTTGGAAATTGATTATCCAGCCCAAGTCCGTGAGAGTTTTCAAAACAATCTCCAGATTGGCCGATAACGTTTCCTGGGTGTGTGCTTTTAACAGCCAGTCGTCTATGTACGTGTGGACAGCTATGCTTCTCCTGCGGAGGTATGCCGTGATCGCGAGAACCACACGGGTGAAGACCCGAGGAGCTGTGGAAATTCCGAAGGGTAATACCCTGAATTCCCACTGTCTGCCCTGGAATGCAAATCTCAGGAAGAGACGGAAACTCCTCTCTATGGGAATGTGGAAATAAGCATACTTCAAATCTATTGAAGCTGTCCACATTCCATGCTCTAACCCCGCCAACACCGAGCGCACAGTCTCCATCTTGAAACTGGGCGTCTCTATGAACTTGTTCAATGGCTTGAGGTTGAGAATTGGCCTCCACCCTCCGGTGTTTTTTGTTACTAAGAACACGGTTGAATAGAAGCCCGGGCACCTCTGCGCCGGCTGAATAGCTCCTTTTTGTATGAGGGAATTTATCTCCTCCTCGATACACAACCTTTGATCTGGATCTCTCGGAATCGGAGTCCAGATCGGCACGAGAGACAGTCGCGATGGCGGGCCTGTCATCCAATCGGGATGATAGCCGACAGAAAGCCATCGCAAGACTAAACGGTCCTGAGTCAACCGCTTCCACTCTGGCAAGTGGTTGGCCAATCGGCCGCCCACCGGTCCACCTAGGGAGAGAGGTGGACATAAGGAGTGCGAGAGTGGCACTGTCTTCTCGGCCAGAAACACAGGAGTGGTTCCCACCGTGGTAACCGGCCCATCAGGCCCGATTACCGCGACCAGATCCCCGCGCGCCACGCCCAGCACCGCGCGCACCTCGGTGCGCGGGTGGCTGCCTGACTGGCTGCGCCTGGGGAGCCTGCGCCCCCCTCGCTGCGGGCCGAATCGCACGCGGCCTAGGCCGTCGCTGCGATGGTGGCTGGCCTCTGACCTGGCCACCTCCACCTCGAGCCTGCAGGGGACGATACGCAGGGGGTGCTGCGCGAACGCTCACACGACGGAGCACTTCAAATTGCTCGCGCAGCGCCCTCTGGTTGTTGACCAGAGTCACCGTCTCCTGGAGGTGCTTGCATCCCTCACCTCCAAAGAGACCAGGACCTGTCATAGGCGTACGCAGTAGCCTATTGTACAGGTCCTGGGACGGGCACAGATTGTCCAAGGCAAACGTGCGCCTCGCCCGGACACTCCTGGTCACCGCCCGCGTCAAGCAGTCTAGAGCCAGGTTGATACCATCCTGGATGGCTCTCTGGACTGTGACCAGGCTTGGTTGGCGCGATGCGGATGCCGTTACCACCCCCTGTAACAGCTGGGAGACGTGGGACAGAGCAGCAATAACACACGTGTCATGC